>ML380359.1:131143-153204 GCA_005239525.1 Nicotiana knightiana
GGCTTTATCAGTCTCCCCAGGATGGTATTATGCACTTAGCGTGCTTATGATCAATATTCAGTATATTCTGATAGTGAGCAATTCAGCTCCGTGTATATCTCCTTATGTGAATCTTATGTGTGGATCGGGTGGCACGTCTCCACGGGTATGTTATTTGGATCGGGTTGCACGCCGCAACAGTGTGATGATGAGTAAGGTTTCTATATTTATTTTTTTCTTGTGTTTTACTTTCTATTTTCTGAGAAGAGTTCATAATAAGTTGTGTGAGTTGAGTATTCTTTTCCTGAGTCATTTCCTTATGTATCATCTTCGGGTTATGGCATATTGGCGCGTTGTGGTATCATGTGACACTGTTGGTCATGTTTGGAGTGATTTGTTGTTTGAACAGTTCATATCGGATGAGACGAGATTATTGGACTAGGGATCAAGTGCGGTATGATTATGTGGAATACATTAAAGGACAATTACCCTTATTGGTTTGTAATGAGGTGATGATTCCAGTCAAGAGGAGATATTCAATAATTTGTTAAATTTGCAATTGGTTGGAAATTTGTACACATCTCCTCCGTTGTGGTGGTATCGCCAGTATTGTAGTAGGATGTGTATATATATCATGAGGTGCATTGGGAGCATCAGATTCGTGGAATTTTGGCTATTAAGGTTCAGGGAGTGTCATTGTGGTCAGATGATGAACTATGCAGTGCATGGTGTTAATTCAGCCAAGGTATGCAGTCATGTTCTGGTATATCGTGTGGTAGTTGATACGGTGTTTATATATTGGAACTAGGCCTGGCAGAGAAATTTCGGGTGCTGAAACTGGATTCTGAGCCTATAATATGAATAAAAGAAGAAATCTTCAGATTTGATCGAGCTAATGTACTCAACTGGGTTGTGGTAGGATAGGCAGGTGCTCGAGGTGTTAAATAGTGATATCAGATAACTCCGGAGTAGTTCTTAGCACGTTCGAGGACGAAAGTCTGTTTAAGTGGGGGAGAATGTGACGATCCGACCGGTCGTTTTGAGCTCTAACGCGTCGTTCAGCGGTTTGAAGTCATGAGCGGTCAGAAGCCTTAAGTTGGAAAATTGACTAAGATTAGAATTTTGAGCAAAAAACCTCTGAATCGGGAGTTGAAGGTTCTTGCAGGTTCGTATGATGATTTCGGACTTGGGCGTATGTCTGGATCGGGTTTTGGATACCCGGGAGTGTTTCGACATATATTGTGGAAGTCAGCATTTTGAAAAAAATTCCTAAGTTTGGGCTGTAAGGAATTTCAGTGTTGTAGATGTCTGTTTGGGATTTCGAGCTTGGGAATATCTCCGTATGGTGATTCTAGAGTTGGGAGCACGATCGGAAGTGAATTCGGATGTCCGTAGGTCATTTTGAAGTCATTTGGCTAAAGATAGAAATTTTAAGGTTTTTGAGAAGCCTGACTGGAAGTGGAAATTTTGATATCAGGGTCGGAATGCGATTCAGGAAGTTGGAGCAGGTCCGTAATGTCGAATATGACTCGTGTGCAAAATTTGGGGTAGCGGACGTGATTTGATAGGTTTCGGCATCGTATGTGGAAATTTGAAATTTCAAGTTCATAAAGTTTGAATTTTAGTGCGATCCGTGGTTTCGAGGTTGTTTGATGTGAATTGAGGCCTCGAGCAATTCCGCATTATTTTTTAAAACAGATTAGTATAATTGGACGGGGTCCCGGGGGCCTTGGGTGGATTCCGGGTGGTTAACGGATCAAGTTGGAGTTTGAAGAAGAGCTGAAGTTGCTGGTGTCTTGTGCGACCGCACTTGCGAAGCTTTGGCCGCAGGTACGGAGCCGCAGGTGTGAGAGTTTGCTAGTTTGGCTGGGAGCGCAGGTGTGATGCAATTTCCGCACCTGCAAAGGCGCAAATGCGGATAATGGGGCGCAGGTGCGAATCCGACTGGAGGATAACGAAGCCGCAGGTGCGGGCTCTTGGGCGCACTTGCGGGAGCGCATGTGCGAGTTACTGATCGCAGGTGCGAAAATAGGCCTGGGCAGAATGTTTTAAAACCGGGATTTCTTGGCCGTTTCTTCATTTTTCACTTGGCATGGGCGATTTTGGAAGGCTTCAAAGGGTGACTTTCATCATGCATTACAAGGTAAGTAAATTCCTCCCATTTTTGAGTTAGATACAAGTATTATACATGAATATGAACACGGAAATTAGTAGGGAAATGGGATTTTTGGAAGAAAACCTAGAAATTTTATTTTGGATTTCTACCACGAATTTGAGCATGGAATTTAGAGTAAATTGTATATTTGAGCTAGTAAGTCTATGGGTAGAGTTTATCTTCGAAAATTTTTGGATTCCGGGCACGTGGGCCAAAGGGCATTTTGGTCAATTCTTGAGCGGAGTAGGGAAAGTATATAATTTTAATTTGTTACGAGTATTAGAATGAATTTTCATTACTTTGCCCGTTATTTGGTAGTTTTGGGGCGTTTTGCATCCATTGGAGTCGTCGGAAGGGCTTGGAAGCCGGTTATGGAATTTTTGAATGAGGTAAGTCTCCTTTCTAACTTTGTGAGGGGAAATTTTCCCCCTAGGTGAACTAATTAAGTATGTGCTACTATCTGCGGAAGCTACGTACACACGAGTTGACGGGAGTCCGTGCGTAGCTACTATTATGCCATGTCCGGGTAGTCTAGGACCCACTAGCATGCCTTACTTGTTGTACTTGTGATCTTGCCAGTAATATTAGACCGCCAATATGATCGAAATAATAAATTGAATCCCTAAGAAGACTAGAGTTCATTTTCTTAATCACCTAGAAAGAGAATTGATTCCTCCGTGGATAATTGTGTTCCTGATAAGGTTATATTATTGAATATTATTAAACTTGGCAAATGAGTTTCAAAATAAGGATTTAAATGCTATTTTTTGTGTTCCTTTAAGAAGAATTTTATCATTTTCTTGAAAAGCTATTTTCTTGAAAGTAATATGGATTTATTATGTGAATATGTGTACATATGAGCACCTGAGTCGCAGGTATGATTCGCGAGCAGGCTAGCCTTATTATTATTTTTTTGACTGCGTCGCATGATCGATTCGCGAGCGGGGAAAATAGATGCATCTATGGTTCGAGCCGTTCGACCCTTCGGCAGTGCACCGTTTATTATGGTTGGTCCGCGCTGTTCGACCCTCGGCATTTCTTGCGCATGATAATTGCTGCGTATTTCCTGTGATTTATACATGTTTATTGGCCAAAGGAAATCCTTAATTGCTAGTTAAATAGAAGAAGGATTGATGTGTAAAAATGTGAAATAAGTCTGATGTTCTCATCCCTGAATATTATTTAAATTGTCAACTGGAATAACGAAGGTGTTAAAGTGTTAAATATAAGAAGAACTGATATTCCATCCCTGATATTTAAATGAATTGCCAATGGAATTCATGCTTAGTGTCTCACTTGATTATACTAAATTGACCTCTAGATAGTGTCAAATTGACCTCTCGTCACTACCTCTCTGAGGTTAGGCGGGATACTTACTGAGTACACGTTGTTTTCGTACTCATGCTACACTTGTTGTGCATTTTTATTGCACAAGTACTTTCATAGCAATGTGGCTAGTTTGGAGACTTAGGTGAGCTGCATCATCCGGAGGCGATCCGCAGATGACAGAGTTTCCCTCATATTGTATTTATTTTCATTTTAAATTTCCTTGTCCAATCTGTATTTCGGACAATCTTTGTAGTATTTGTGAAATTCTTAGAATTTGCTCATGCACTTGTGACAACGAGTTCTGGGATGTATTTTATAAAAATGGAATATTAAATTGTCGTATTTACTTAACGGATTTTTGTTTAGTTATTACGTAATAACTTAAAGGTAATGATTTCAAAAATGTTAAAACATGAATTTATTTCAACTAATTAATGATTGGCTTGCCTGACGATGGTGTCCTGTGCCATCACGACCTTAATAGATTTTGGGTCGTGACAATTCAAGCTTCAACAGTGGCATCGGAGAGCACTTTCTGTCAAGCAAGCCTTCAACTCGGTGATTATAGAGCGTCTATGAGGGAGAGATTGGAAAAATCAGTACTTTTCAGAGATTGGATCCGTTCGGAACGAAGAAATTTTGGACTTTCTAAATCACAACCAGAGCTAGACGAAGCTTAAGAAGAAATGCTAGTTGAACTTGCGGAGGATGCTCCTTCGCCCGAAAGCGGTGATGAACAAGCTTCTTTTCCACCACCACCAACAAAAATTCCTCCGGACCTTGAAGGATTTATGAAATTTTTAAGAGATACAATGTAAATTAATATGTAACTTGTATTTTGGCGCATCTTGATTAGTTTCTTTTTCTTCTCAATAGTGGTATTAGCACCTTGTTGTGCTCATTCCATTGGGGGGAGGAAGACTAAGAAAGATATTGTCATGTTTTATTAATGTCATAATAGTAAAAATTATAATGCATTCCTTTGAATATCTCCGTGCTTAAATTTGAATTACAAAATTTAAGTCACAATTGCATAATATAATTAACAAGAAATTGCCCTAGATAAAAAAATTTTAAAAAAATAGGCTAGGCCCACACACACACACACACATATATATATATATATATATATATATATAGAGAGAGAGAGAGAGAGAGATAGATATAGTGTATATATATACATATATATATAGAGAGAGATATAGATATAGTGTGTGTGTGTGTGTGTGTGTGTGTGTGTATATATATATAAAAGCTATATAATTTACAAGAAATTACCTTATATAAAAAAATTTAAAAGAAAATAGTCTAGGCCCACTTAGGCCCGGATAGGCCCACATAGGCCCGGGACCGGCCCACTTAGCCCGAGACCATTAGTTAGTGGTCCCGGTCCCGGGCCGGTTACTACAAAAAAGCCCGCGAAGCCCGGGCCCACTTAGGATCGGCCATGAAACCCGGGCCCACTTGGGATCGGCCCACGAGGCCCTTTTAGGCCTGGGCCCGGGCCCACATTACACCCTTAGTTCTACAGGTTCATAATCAGTTACATGGCAAATTAAAGACTTTAATTGGGTGTATAAATAGGAGGAACCGTTAGCGTCCAGAATTGTGTCTCTTAGAAATGGTTGGGAAAATAAATGTGACTCTTCGCATATCCTTTTTTTTATTTTAAAAAAGACTATTGGATTTTTTTAATAAAAAATAGAAGAAAAAGGAAAAAAAAGGACAAAAAAGATAACCAACTTTGCTAGTCTAAAACATTGTTTACCCTTAAAATTGGATAACAATTAAATTTATAATGTAGTTTTAAGGATATGTTATTTCACTCAACACCAATTGATAAATATGAAGATAAATGACAGAATTGAATTATAAGCAAAACAAACCAGTGTTCAAACAAAACTCAGCCCTCAAGTCGAAGTACTCTTGAACTGATCGGTGCAAGAACAGGTTAAAAATATAACAAGCTGATGAACAGTAATGTAAGTGAGAAAGAGAAACTATATTGCTTCGTTGTTTGTGAATGATGATTTACAAATTATTAGAACTCTCCTTTATATAGTAGAGGAATCTGTATACGGTCGATATCGGGGACTTCGATATCGAGGTCTCTGAAGCATGTCGAGCCCTACCTCGAGGGGGAGGGGAGTAGAAAATGAAGTTTGACCTCGAGGTGCATGCCTCGAGAGAACATATATGGGAATCATCTCAGCATACCTCGAGACAGTATGAAAATCGACGACCTTCATGGAATGGCGGAAAATTCCCAAGGGCCCGTGGTTAGATATGACAAGGTCTGCAAGAATAGTACAAGTCCGTATTGAACCATTGTAAGGCGGTACCAGTAGCATTCCCTTTTCATAATTAGACATGTACTATGTTGTTACTCCCCCTCCTATATAAAGGGGACCCCTATCATTTTGTAAGACAGATGAATATTCAATACAATAGAACATTCTCTACTTCCCTTGCTTAAACGTGCTCAACAATTGCTCTACAGATTCGCTACTCTTTACTTATTGTTTTCATTTATTGTTCATCATTAGCCACAAAAGGCTATCCCCGCGGCCCCTAATATTATTGTTTCTTCATCGATTACTCGTTATTAATGGCCCTAGCTAGACCTCAAGGCCCCCTGTCCCAGCCAGCTCGAGGCCCAGCTTTGTGTTAACATCGGTTTGCATATCTTACTTTTCTAACTCACACCTAGCACTTCCTACCTAATAACTAACATTAAGATAAATCACATATTTTTAGAACCACAAAATCAAGTATAATTGTTAATACCATTTTCAAGGTAAACAGTTTGGCGCCCACCGTGGGGCTAAAAATAATAGTGATTGTGTTAGTGCTGGTTTTCTGAAAACACAAGTTATTCTTCACACTTTTTCTTGTCCAAGAATCTTTGATTTCAGGTCAAAAATGTCTAACTCAGTGAATGCACATAAGAACAATGGCCCTGAGGCCCATGGAGAGAACAGTGAAACGGCCCCAACCACCGATGTACCACCGCAAAATCCTAGGGTAGTACCAGCACCACTACCCGCCAATGCATTCTCTCGCAATGTTGTGCATATCGATGTAGGATATGATACTAACGGAAGAGTGCGCGAAGGTGACCAACACGAAGCGCAGAAAACTCCAGCTTGAGAAGAAAGAGAAGTTAGCCTACAAGCCATTTTTGAGATGTTACAAGCGCAGCAAGTGGCTATTTCTCAGCTACAGAGCTAACAAAAAACTCCAAGCACAGCAGCACCGGAAACAGCTCCTCGAGTCAAGCAGGTACCAGAAAGATCAAGTAACAATGGGTCAGCAGCAAACCCCGCTATTATGAAGATGCTCGAGGACCTCGCCAAAAGAATTGAATCGGGAGAAAAGAAGAAAGAAGCTAATGACAAAAAAATGGAAACTTATAACTCGAGGGTCGATCAGATCCCGGGTGCACCCTCGATTCTGAAGGGGGTAGATTCGAAGAAGTTCGTGCAAAAACCATTTCCATCGAATGCGGCTCCGAAGCCCATCCCGAATAAGTTTAGGATGCCCGATATCCCGAAGTACAACGGGACCACGGACCCCAATGAGCATATTACCACTTACACTTGTGGTATAAAAGGGAACGACTTAAAGGATGACTAGATTGAGTCGTCTTATTGAAAAGAATTGGATAAACACTGTGGAAGGGGGCCATGATGTGGTATCATAACCTACCCCCGAACTCGATAGATTCATTTTCCATGTTGGCAGACTCTTTTGTGAAGGCACATGCTGGTGCCATCAAGGTTGCTACAAGAATGTCTGACGTCTTCAAAATTAAACAAAGGGAGAACGAGATGTTAAGGGAGTTCGTATCTCGCTTTCAGATGGATCGAATGGAATTACCATCAGTCTCCGATGACTGGGCAGTGCAGGCCTTCACTCAGGGCTTGAATGACCTAAGCTTGATAGCTTCGAAGCAGCTGAAACAAAATTTGATCGAATATCCTGCTGTAACTTGGGTGGATGTCCACAACAGGTACCTATCCAAAATAAGGGTCGAGGACGACCAATTGGGAACCCCCTCGGGTTTAGTATATCCAAGCAGGCTTTTAGCAAAAGAACCAAGGAATGCGGGAAAGGAGATGAGGCCAAATAGAGAAAGGTATCAACCGTATGCCGAAGACCGAAGAAACGCTTCAAGGCATAATATGCCTCAAAATGATCAAAGAATGGACCAAGGCCAAAGCTCCCGGGGACTCATAAACAATGCAGGGTTCAATAGGCATTCGAGGCTAGTGGATGACGCACCTCGATTGACCGAGTACAACTTCAACGTCGACGCTTCAGGCATTGTGTCGGCCATAGGCAAGATCGGGGACACCAGGTGGCCCAAGCCCATACAATCAAAGCCTTCCTAAAGGAACCCCAACTTAATGTGTAAATACCATGTTACTCATGGTAATAAGACCGAGGACTATAGAGAGCTTTGAGAAAAGGTAGCCTGATTGTTCAACGAAGGGAACCTTCGAGAGTTCCTCAGCAACCGGGCCAAAAGTCACTTTTGAGAAAGAGATGCCAACAGAAAAAATGAACCAGAGGATCCACAACATATCATTCACATGATCATTGGAGGGGTCGACGTCCCACAAGGTCCTATGTTCAAGCGAACAAAAGTATCCATCACGAGGGAAAGTCGGACTCGGGACTATATACCTGAGGATACCCTCGTATTCGGCGAGGAAAACATCGGGGCCTTATCACAGCCTCATAACAAAGCATTGGTAATTTCTTTCCTTCTAAATAAGTTTCAAATTAAACGTATGCTCATGGATCCAGGTATCTCGGACAACATAATCAGGTTGAGGGTTGTGGAGCAACTCAGGTTGCTCGACCAAATCGTGCCCGCCTCTCGAGTCCTGAACGGATTCAATATGGCAAGTGAGACAATGAAGGGGGAAATTATCCTCCCAGTCAACGTGGCCGGTATGATTCAAGATACCAAGTTCTATTCATCGAAGGTGATATGAGATACAACGCCCTACTAGGGAAGCCATGGATTTATAGTATGAGAGCGGTGCCATCAACTCTTCATCAAATGATGAAGTTCCCTACAAAGGACGATGTAAAAATGGTGTATGGAGAGCTGCGTGTAGAAAAGGAGATGTTTGTTGTACATGACGTGGGACCAGCACCGACCCCTTCCACCTCAGAGAAGTCCAAAGACAAGCAGGTAGCAAAATAGCAACCGCAATATGCACCAAAGGTTGAGCCCGAGGAAAGGATGATCGGTGGGCAGTTGCTCAAAGGTGACGAAGTCAAAAGTTGAAGAACTTCAGCAAGCATCAGCCCGAGGGGACAGATAAAGCATGTATTCGAAAACGAGGTAACAAAAGTTTCTCAAAAGACCCATTTTCTCAATTGCCCAACATCGATCGCTTGATCGATGCCATGGCCTGCCATTGAGATCGTTACCTTTCTCGATGCTCATCCCGGGTACAATCAAATTCGAACAAACCCGGAGGACCAGAAAAAGACTTTGTCCATCACAAATTATGGTTCATTTTCTTATAATGTAACGCCCTTCGGGCTAAAGAACGCGGAAGCCACATAAAAATGCTTAGATAAGAAGATTTTTCGAACACCAAATAGGTAAACCTATGGAATTTAAGGTTGATGGCATGCTAGCAAAGTCCCTGCGCACAGAGGACCATTTGAATCCTTTGCAGGTAATGTTCGACATCCCCAAAGGATATAACATGAAGAACGATCCTTGGTCTCGATCTTTTCTCAAGTTTCATTGTATCGGGCAGAAGAATCGAGAACAATCTCGATAATCAAAGTCACCGAGGGCTCAAGCCTCCGCTACTTCGAATCGGGGACTTAGTCCTGAGGAAAATCACTTTCAACGCTCGAAACCCGAACGAACGAATAAAGGGCCACATCGCGTCCTCGAAAGTAACAGACAAAAGGTCCTACGAACTTAATGCCATGGAAGCCAAACGACTGTCAAGCAGCTGGAACATATTAACGCCCAAGTGCTACCATCGCTAAGGTATAACCGTCTCCTTTTTTCATTCATGCTTCATACTAACTCATTGCAGGTGTTCGATCGAGAGGAATCAAAGCACCATCCAGCTCGAAGACCTTGGGTTTTAAAGCATACGTTGCACTCTTTTTCCCTTAGATCGGGTTTTATCCCAAATGGGTTTCACCGGCAAGGTTTTTTACGAGGCAACATCTATATGCTACCTAAGGAAAACTCAAAAAGTATTCAAGGCTTCTTTCCAATCAACCTCGAATACTGGGGGCATCACCCTAGGAGGTTACTCTTTCGAAGAAAGCAAGTTATGCTGAAGAAGGCCTCGATAGGTCAATGTTGTAATGGACCAAACGGTCAAACGAACCGTGTCCATATAGAATAATCGAGCCCCCGAAGGCAAAAAGCATGTACACATATATCAAGTAATCAAAGAAGCCTTTTTTCTCATCAAAACGCTTCGTGCCTCAAAGAAGTTTGCTACTTTCACATAAGACGCTCCAGGGCCCAAAAATTCTCGAACACTCGGGGATTGTCATCGATAGTCAGCTCATCGAGCCGTCAAAAACTTGAATTCGTAAGACCTCAATGAAGCAACTTCAAGCTAGTAAGCCCTCCATGAGGCGACATCAAAGTTATAAGACCTCAATGAGGCAACTTTAAGCTAGTAAGCCATCCATGAGGCGACGTCAAATTTATAAGACCTCATGAGGAAAATTCGAGCTAGTAAGCCCTCCATGAGGCGACATCAAATTTATAAGATCTCAACAAGGAATACTCAAAATCGTAAGACCTTAGAAAAAAGGCATACCCCGATATTAAGTCTGAGGCTATATATTCGAACATGTAAGACCCTTAAAAAGGCATACCCTCGAATATAGACGCTGAGGTCATCTCACTCGGGGACTAAAGGCTATAGCCGAACATAAATACTACGGTCATATCAAAAGGCTACGGCCTAATTAACACGGCTCGGGGACGTCCGACCGCCGCCATAAAACTAAAGTCCTTCAAAATAATTCGAAGATACTTCGAAAAGAATCGGTTAATCAGGCTACCGTCGGCATAAGCAAAGGAGCTTCGACAACATCATCTCCGAACAATGAAAAGTCTTTGAAACGAAAAGCCTTCAATGAAAAGGCTTCGAAAACAATCAGCCTTCGACAAAAAGGCTTCGAAACATCAGCCTTCGAGAAAACCTCACAAGGTACTCATTATCATCCCATATCGACTTATAATCGAGGTTCTTATTCGAGCTATTGAAGAGTCGGACGAACACAGAACATGCCAAGACATATAAAAAAATTTAAAAGTCTTTAACCAAAATGAGGGAAAACAATAGCCATATTAGGGGTCGAATCAACCCAATATAAAGAGCCTAAGGGACAATTTGTAAGACCTCAACGAGGCAACTTCAAGATCGTAAGACCTCGAGGTAACTTCAAGCTCGTAATACCTCACTGATGCGGCACCTCAACGAGGCATGCCCAAATTTACAAGACCTTAAAAAGGCATAACCCTGAGCTTCGGGACCAAGGCCATAATATCGAACTTATAAGACCCCTAAAAGGGCATACCCTCGATATGAAGGCTGAGGTCATCTAGCTTGAAGACGAATCGTAAGACCTCGATGAGGCAAAATCAAGCTTGTAAGACCTCAATGACAAGCATCAAAGTTCAAACCATAAAATCAGAGACAAGGACAAGACGAAAGAACTCTTTATATAAATGACGGTACAAAGGTACATTTACAACACTCCCACAGGGAGACTTTTACCGAAAGAAGACCTAGTCTATCGTTACTATCAGGGACTTCTATTTTTCCCCCTCGGGGACTTTTCCTTCATCAACCCCCTCGGGACTAGCGTCTTGCCAGCTCCTTCCTCTTCGTCATCAACACCGGCTTCATCGTCGGTAGAAAAGAGAAACTTGGCATTAATCTCGTTTACCTTATCCTGATCTATCTCTTCCGAGATCAAATCCCCTATCATGAATCTCCTCGATGGTCTCCCTCCGGGATTTGCATCGGGCATACTCATTGCTTCTTCTCTCTCGATCGAAAGCCTCCCGTAACTTCATCCGAGCGCCAATAGTGTCTTTTAAGTAGATAGCCGCCCTATTATCAGCCTTTACTTGGACCTCTTCAGCTTCAGCTCGAGCTTCTACTCGGCCTTCATCTTCAAGAGACATGTTTCAAGCTTACCAATCCTGCTAGTGTTGACCGAGTTTTTATCTCGAGCACTACGAAGTCGTATCTCGAGGGAGGATACCTTAGCCAAAGTAATCCTTTTGGCTGAAACATGAAAATCTATTTGTGCCTTCAACTCATTGCATTCAGAATTAACTTGGTTGAATTCACCCCGAAGGCGTTCCAGCGTCTCTATCTTTCTCTGCAACTGAGACACCGAAACGTTAGTTTCCGAAGATGGGAGAAGAAACCTGTATTCCGTCAAAATAGAGGTTACATGTTTCTCGAGGTTGCCTTCGTAATCATGACTTCGGTTCAGCTCCGATCGAAGGTGTATCAGCTCTCTTGCCTTCTTATCATAAATAAGCCTGAGAGATTTCCCCCCATTCAAGGCTTTATGCAGCTTAGCCTAACACCGAATAACTCATACTTGAGCTTATCGAAGGTCTATGAGAAAGAAGATTCAGTTAAAAAGAAGAAAGTACAAAGTTGGAAAAGCTATAACGACTTCAAAACTCACTATAGAGCAGAGCCGCTGAGCTTCCTCGAAGGTCGATTTTGCATCTATTGGCTTGGTCTCATAGACCCCGGTAGAACAACTTGAGGCATTCTAATTGGGCTGAGGCACACCGAAACCCATTTCAATCGGGGTACTTCCCGATGTCCGAGAACCAGCTGCCAAATCGGGTAATGAAGGACCTTTGCCCCTCTCGAGCCCAGCAGGCTCAGCAGCCTCGGGAGGGCTCCTGGTTCGAGCCAGCAATGTAAAATCATCCTCTACAGGTGCATTGATGTCCACAGAACGACCAATAGATATAAGATCTTCGTCAATGGCAACGCCCTCCTCATGCCCCCAGGCGGGTCCTGCTTCGCTATGAGAATCCTCGTCTTTCGAGGATATTTTTCTTTTATTATCCTTCCTTCTCTCAGAAGTTGAAGGCCCTTCCTCTTCCTCGAAAGGGGACTGTCTCACCTATAAAAACTCACCAATGCCTACAACAAGAAATTAGTGTACGTAAAGGAAAGTACTCCTCGAGAGAAGGACTACACAACACATACCATGATGTTTCTCTTCCCATCTTCCCTTCGACAAATCTCGCAACTTGCGTTCGTCGTAGGTCGAGGAAGCTGCCAATTTGCAAGCCCAATCTGCAAGATCGGGAACCTCAGTTGGAATCCATGGGACCATTGCGGAGAAGAAAAGGAAGCATTCTTATGGAGTCTGGCTCCACCAAAAGCAAAAATGATAAAGTATAGCATATTACTTACGTTTGAAATTCCATTTCTCGGGTAATGGCAGGAACTCCGCAGGAATGATGTCAGCTATCCTTGCTAGAACAAACCGACTCATCAACCCTCGATCCCTGTCCTCACCATCGCTGAAAATAAAAGGCTTTGTGGATCAGCGTCATAGTGTAATGAGACCTCGGTAATGAAGAGGCCGATACAACCTCATGAGGTGAATAAGAGTGAACTCGAGCTCGGCCTATCAGCGAAAAATCTCATCATCAGCACGATCTGCCAAAAAGACAGATGGATCTGAGCCAAGGTAACTCGATACCTTTGACAAAACTCGAGCACGATTCAGTCAACAAGACCCAACGTAAAAGGGTACGTGTACACGTTCAGAAACCTCTCGACGTGGGCCATAATATCCTCTTCCCGTGAGGGTATCTGCAGCATTACCTTCTCTCCCCATCCGTAGTATCTCCTCGCATCCTCGAGGTATCTCTCTTCTATTGATCGAATAAACCTCAATGCATGTTCTCGATGGCTCGGGACGTCGAGAGATTTCTCTATCGTGAAGTCTTTCACCGAGGCGAAATAGTTCGAAGTTAGATTGCCTAACGCCGGCGGTGTACCACCGGCAGGGCGGGAAGCAGAGGTGGGACTTCCCTTTTTCTTGTGAGTGGATTTGGGCATGGTAGCCATGATTCCTTCAAAACAAGAAAGAGAAGATGAAAACTCAGGCGAAAGCTTTGATCTGATGCGACACTAGAACTAACACAAAAGGGAACTCTATAGAGAAAGGAAGTTGCACAAAGCAGCAAATCCCTCAATGAAAGGAAAGCAAGTATACATAAGAAGAGCGGCGACTATTCATTAAATTTGATAGCCAATCAGCTTTGACAAAGATATTATGGCTTTTGGGGAAATGTACCGACGAGGCCACTTCGGTCACTTCACGGTCATGTCATAGGAATGACATCACCGCACATTGTTCGAGGGATCGAGGAGTCTAATCGATTCCTTACCAACCCGAGCTAGGGAGGGTATGCGATTGAAATCAGAACAACCCGATCTCAAGGGTCTATGTTACTCAAGACCAGGCTCGAAGTAGTTAAATTCAAGTTCGAAGCTTGACTTTTGCATGAACACTAAAATGCAAAACTTTGAAGACATTAAACGAGAAAATCCTTTGCATTTCAAAAATATATTTACAAAAGTGCATTTACAAAACTCCCACGTGGAGCCCGCATACAAAAGAAGAAGGAGTAAAAAGAGCAAAGGTGGCCTACTCTTCATCTTCACTACTCCCCGAGCCACTTGCAGAGCCCTCATCCGAAGTGGTCGGAGCTGCTGACTCCTCTTCCAAGGCCTTCGCTTCTTCGATCTCGGCAGAGAGACCGAAACCCTTGGCGTGCACTTCCTCAAAGAACTGCCTCCAGGCTTCTAATAGAGCATGTGCAAGAGCGCGAGCCAGTTTGAGCTCGGCCTCTCCAAATATCTCCCTGGATCGAGTTTTTGCTGCAGCAACATCTTCCTGATACGAGAATATGAGTGCATCGACTTCAGACTTGGTCGTGGTTAACGCGGCAGCCGACTCAGTATGAAGCGCCTTAAATTTGTGAGCCTCCTCTTTGGCACCTTGAAGAAGACTCTGAGTCGAGGCCATATCCTCCCGAAGAGTATCCCTATCTGAGGCCATGCTATCCTTGTGCCACTTTAGCTCAAGAATCTCGGCATCTTTGGCCGCAATCTCTTCTTGAAGTTGCCCCGCTAGGGCATCCTTTCGCTCAATCTGCAAGTGCCAAGTCAAGATAATAAATACCAAGTTATGAAAACAAAGGGCAAGCTCACGAATTCCAAATTACCTGCTCAACGAAGTTGGCTCGCTCCTGTAGCACTTCCTCCGAGCTCGCTCGAAGATTGTTCAGCTCCTCCTCGCTTCGAGCGTATAGAGTGTTTAGGTCATTCGAATCCGAAGTGAGCTTCTCAAATTCCTCCTCACAATGAGTCAGTTCAGCTCGTAGCTTAGAGAAGTCCTGGTCGTATAGCAATATGACCTATAGCACGAAGGGAAGAAGTTAGAAAAGCAAGGATCAAAACTCAAGGCGCAAAGGCTGTGTCAAGAATCACCTATTTTTGGAGTTTCGCAGCCTCCTCGAGAATGACTGGGGCATCGAGATCAGCATCCTCCTCAATACGGTAAAGAAATTGCCAAATGCATCATTCTCTCCTTTGGATGCCCCCACATCGGGAGTCTCCTTATTCTGGGAGTCTCGAATTTTCCTTGGGGAAAACGAGGGGCCTGATTGAAGATTGCCTATGGCATCAACCTTTATCGAGGCTTTCTCTCGCTCTCGAAGAGTCTCAGAGCTAGGTCCTCTGAATTCTCCAACCAAGTGCTCATCGGCACAAGTTGTATCATGTTCAATGGTCAGCTCGGGGACTGCATCCAAACCCTCCTCGAGGGTCTTCTCAATTTGAGGTGGGACCATATCGGCCACCTCTGACTCGGCAGTCTTCTGCCCGGCAACCCTGAAAGCATCAGCGCTTTGTTCTGCCCTAAGTGCCAGTAAGCAGCCATCATTGACCTCATCTTCAGCATGAAGACTCTCAACAGGTGCCGGGGTTAGGACCGTTGCATCGGCCCTAGGCTTTTCAGCTTTAGTTCTCTTTGGTTTCAGGGACTCCGCTGGCGTCTCCCTCTTTCTCTTTTTGTCTTTGGCGGGTTTTTGGGTCTCCTCTTCGCCAAGAAGAGGCGGTCTCATTGAAACGATTTCCCTGAGGCATACACAAGCATGAAATATCAAACATGCCGCCAGTAAATCTATTTATAAGGAATTTAGGAGTGACAATGATGAGGGCGTACCATGATTTTTGGCCTCCCATCGAGTCTTCGCCAAATCACGCAAAATGCGCTTGTCATATGAGGAGGTGGAGTCTAAGAGTTTAACCCAGCCCAGGAGGTCCTTGACAGCGCCTGGAAACCACACTATGGCTACGTAACCAGAAGAGAATCAATTCAAAAAAGAAAGGAATTAGTTTAAAAGGGAAAAAACATTCAGATGATAGAACATGCTTGGTGTAACGACACTTACGTCTCATGTTCCATTCCTTAGCAAACAGAATCTTCTCGGAAGGGATAAGGTCCAAATTCTGAACTCGGATGAAGCGGCTCATCCACCCCTGGTCTTTATCTTCGTCGATGCTGGCAAATAATGCTTTGGTAGATAGGCGCTACAGTTTGACTAGGCCCCCTCGATAGAGACGAGGGCTATACAATCTAATCAGATGATCAAGGGTGAAAGACATCCCATCAACCATGTTCGAGAAATATCTAATCAAATAGAATATTTTCCAAAAAGAGGGGTAAATTTGACCAAGTGTCACTCGATATTTCGACAAAAATCGAGGATCACCGGGTCTATCGGTAGAGAAGAAGAATTTACAGGACCTAAGGTAAAGGGACACATATATAAACTGAGGAAACCAGTTGTGTGTAGTTATGTCCTCTTCCAATGAAGGGATCTCTACTTGTACTGCCTCCCCCAATGGCAATCTATTTTCACCTTCCCTATGTCGGTTATTAGACTAATATACCAAGACATGGGCTCGTATCAGCCCGGTACTGAGGAAGTTTTATCAATTTTAAAATCGGAGGACGTCTCGATAGCCCAGGAATATACTCCTCAATACGGGGAGGTGCAGCGGTTTTGCTCTTAGATGAGCGTGACGAGGAAGGGGCTTTCTCTTTTTGAGGGACTGTTTTAGAAGTTTTTTCCATGGTTGTGATAAAATTTAAAAGTAAATAGAGAGAACTGATGCAGAGATGAACACAGAAAGAGGTTGAAAACGGAATGCTGTTGATGAAGATTAAAAGGTTTGAAGATGTTGTAAAAGTGTATAAGGCAAAGAATTGAAGTATTTATAGGAGCCATCCAAGCATGTTGAAGGAGTTGAAAGGGCGACCAATGACGGTTCATGGGCTTTCCGAGAACCGTGTTGACAAGACCTATGTACAACCTTTCTTCCACGACATTTAATAATCTCACGTGGTTGACGTCATAACGAGGGTATCGAAGAGGCAAGAATTAAAAATTGTTTCTTATCATTTTATTCTAAGAAACGTGAGGACTATCTATATACGGTCGATATCGAGGTCTCTGAAGCATGCCGAGCCCGACCTCGAGGGGGAAAAGTAGAAAATGAAGTCTGACCTCGAGGTGCATGCCTCTAGAGAATATATCGAGGAATAATCTCAGCATATCTCGAGACAGTATGAAGATCGATGACCGTCACGGAAAGGCGAAAAATTCCCAAGGTCCCATGGTTAGAGCTGAGAAGGTCTGCAAGAATAGTACAAGTTCGTACTGAACCATTGTACGACTCTACCCGTAGCATTCCCTTGTCATAAATAGACATGTACTATGTTGGGACCCCTCCCCCCTATATAAAGGGGACCCCTATGATTTTGTAAGAAATATGAATATTCAATACAATAGAACATTCTCTGCCTCCCTTGCTTAAACGTGCTCAATAATTGCTCTATAGATTCACTGCTATTTACTTATTGTCTTCATTTATTGTCCATCATTAGCCGCAAAAGTCTATCCCCGAAGCCCCCAATATTATTGTTTCTTCATCGATTACTCATTATTAACGACCCTAGCTAGACCTCGAGGCCCCCTGTCCCAGCCAGCTTAAGGCCCAGCTCTGTGTTAACATCGATTTGCATATCTTACTTTTCTAACTCACACTTAGAACTTCCTATCTAATAACTAGCATTAAGATAAATCACATATTTTTAGAACCACAAAATCAAGTATAATTGTTAATACCATTTTCAAGGTAAACAAATTCCATTTATGGTATAACTCTAATTACAGAAGAAAATCCCATGATTTAGCTGATTAACCGTTTCTAATTTGATCCGTTCCGAGATTCATGCCATGATCCTCGACTAATTACGGAGATCTCGCCTTTCTGTTAATGTACTATCTTCGATCTTACTCGATGTCTGTTTCATTTGGCTCCGATTTCTACTAGCCTCGATCTTGATAGGTACCTCGATTTCGTACTCGGTACATTATCCTCGTGTTTTAGACTGTTCCGTCATAAAGCTATCATTCGATGCAACCTGCCGGTCTCGATCAAATACTAAAGATTGGGTGGGTCCGGTTTTAACCGTATACAGATAGTCCCCTCATTTGTTGGAATGTAATGATAAGAAACGAATTGAGCCTTCGATTTTTCACCTCGGCATGTCTTGACGTCATCCCCATGACATAAGAGGCGGAAGTCACCAAAACGTTCCGTCAGTACAGTCCCAAAATCACCAATGCACACCAGTTGGTGGTTGGCCATTAGGGACTTTGAACCGTCTCCGTGAATCCCATAAATAGGGCCTCTTCACCTTGATTCTAGGGGTGTTTATCGAGTTGATTGGGCGGATAATTACCTTAATGGTTTGACTTAACGGTTATAAATGTAGTAATCCACTAGTCATCCAATAAGTCAACGAGCAGATTGGTATCGGATTAACAATTATCGGGCGGTTATCGGGCGGCTTATCAGCTAAACCAAATTAAAAAAAATTGAACAATCATTCGATCAATACCAAGACTACACATTGCCATACACATATTAACCAACATATATTCCATTTGTCCTTATATTCTCACACCTTCACTTTATAGTTTACACACCCAAATACATGCATGATGCATAACACATGCGCATTCTGGGAATTCTCAGTTATACATACATCCCATTTCATCAATACCAAGACTACACACACTGTGATATACATATTAACAAAATTTGTAAAACTAGAAAAGCACATTAGTTCAGTAATCAATTGAGAATTAGGAAATAAAAAATAGAGATTTAGCCATTTAGAGTTTCAATGGTACTTTATATACATAGGGATAAAAATAAAAGTATCAAAATTCTTAACGGATTAACGTTTTACCCAATAAGAAAATTGAGTAATCTGCCCCCAAACCATTAAGACGTTAATTACAAAATCTCAATCTGTTCCCCATCCATTATCCTGATAATCCGATAATAATAAACCAATAAGCAATCGGTTTGGTTCGGTTGATGGTTTCAGTTTGGTTTTGGACAGTGCTACTTGATTCAAATTTTACTTTCACTTTCTTCTAATCTCCAAAGCTTTTACGTCTCCCAAGTTCTTTCCTTCTACAAATCTTCAAGTTCTGTTGCTAATCTTTTCTCAAACATCAAGTCTTACTACCTTCTTCTTTCTTTGAACGTATACAACAAATGGAAAGAACATAAAAAATGGTACCACAAAAGGAAGGTGCTTCTTTTTCATAGTCGGCCGGTAATAAAACTCTGGTGGAACCGCGCCCAGAGGAGTGTGTTCCCGGCGGGTGCGTCCTTACATATGATTTCAAGATCGAGAGATCTTCCTCGATACCTGGTCAGTGCGAGCCAGTATCGAGGTATATATGCTCGATAACTGAGGGGTACCTCGAGCAGGTAAATAAAGATTGCAACAGGGGGAATAAAAAGGTGGTGATCTTGTCTCCCGAAGAGGACATAAATACCCATGTGGAGGGTTTTCTAAGTGTTTGCACTTACCCTTTCACACTGGGCCCCCTTGACCCCGGCATTTTCGACTTGTGTCGTAAATTTCTACAAATTGACCCACCACTTTTTATTCTGGACAAAGGAATCCTGTCTAATTCACTAATTCGGGGGAAGAGAATCCACTCATGGGACAAGAAACCCTTCCCGCATCAGGCACTAATAAATTTTTAACGTCTAATTAGATCGGGAATCTTCTAAATCTTGAGATGGAAATTCCTATACATTCTCTTCTATTTGATTACTTGTTCTATTCTAAATCACTAAGAATATCAAATAACCCTAGGCCAAATCCATCCTTCCTTTTGGCGAATAGTCATCCTGCTCTGATTTTTCTCGAGCAAGGTCGAGGGGATGTCTTTCACCCTCGACCACCTCATTAGACTGTACAGCCTCTGCCTCTGTCGAGGCGGGTTGATTAAACTCCAGTGTCGATCTACCAAGGTGTTGTTCTCGAGCATCGACGAGGACAAAGATCGAGGTTGGATGGGTAGGTTCGTTTGGGTGAAGACCTCTGACCTAATCCCGGCAGAGAAGAGGCCATTTCCTGAGAAATGGAACATGGAGCGTAAGTATTATCTCACTGCTAATTTCCATGCATTATTTCATTCCTTTGCTTTTTCTCATTAACGTCTTCTTTCATGATGTAACGGTTTCTTGGATGCCTCGTGCGATTCCCGACCTCGAGAGTTGGGTTGGGAACTTGCCTCGATCTCCACATACGTCGAGCGTTATTGGCGCGATCTAGAAAAAGACCGATGGGAGGACAAGAATCATGGTATTCCCTCCCTTTCATATATTTGATGATTTGATTCAAGTTCCTTTCCTCTGCTTATTCAATTTTTATCGTGTGCAGGCCTGGACAAAGATGCGGTCATGAGGTGTCGACTGGCGAGGAAGAGACTCTGGCCCCGATTTCGAAACCGGCAAAGGATAATAAGATGAAGAGGACCTTGACCTCTAGGGTCCCAAAGCCCAGAAAAAACCATGTTCATAAGTCAAAGACGAACACTGTTGCACTCCCTGAAAATGTACTTCAAAAAATAAGAGAGGAAGAAGAAGAAGAAGAAGAAGAAAAAGGCAGCTCCGTACTGGTAGCCCGAGTGAAGAAATCCATCGAGGCCCCAAAGGCCGCTGAATCGGTGGTGGTTGATGATGTCCTGCCTCGAACTGAGGGGATCGTGGACAAGGATCCGATCATAGTACCCGAGTCGTCTGAGATCGAGGCTGCCCCCAACAAAGTTAACAAATGGCGGGCATGTCTGAGAGGACTAGTCCCGAAACCCCTCGACTTGAAAAGAATGCCCCAAGTGACTCACATGGTGCAATAGTAATCGGGGACTCGCCTACTCTCCCCACCTTTTCAGAAGAAGCAATTCGGGATGCTCAATTAAGGACCCTCGAGGTAGACGGAGTCCCCGGAGGGGAGGATCCCTTCCGAGATTACTTTATCGGGGTCGAAGATGTTTCTTACCTGAACGACGCATCCATCCTCTTCGATGAGGCTCAATGAATCCTGAACCAGGTAAGTCTTAGTTCCTTTATTGATGTTGTATTCCTCCATCTTCTGTCTAACTTCCTTTCTTTTCCATATAGGCTTTCTCACTTCATCGGGAGGCTTTTTCCAAGTCCCGAGCTGAGCTGAGCTAATGTGAGGCCGACCTCCAAAGGCTTTCGGAGGAAATAATGCCCTCAAACTTCTCTACGGACAAAAAGATGAGGAGATCAAGGACCTCCGATCCTAATTGGCTAAGGCTCACAAGGATCAGACCGACCTGATTAAGCAGGTAATGACACTCTTAAAAGCTCATTGGATTTATTCAAAAAAGGAAGCTAATATTTCAATATCACAGCTGCAGCAAAAGATCGAGAGGATTGAGTAGTTCCGCGAGGAGATCATACGATAAAGGCAGAGTCCTATGGGTGGAAAGAAGGCACGGACTGCCTTGCTGCAGAAAAAGAGGCTGCTCGAGCCCAATTATCATCGGTCGAAAGCCAGCTTCGAGGCATGAAGGAGAAAAGCTCATCTCAGGAAAGAAGATAGAGGAGCTTGAGGCTCGGTTGGCTTCCGAACTTGCGAAGGCCAAATTTGAGGCTGAAAAGGCAAAGACCGGGGCTGAGGCGATCGTGGATGTCTACCGGGACGATGTTGAAGCCTCTCAAGTCCAAGCGAGAGAGACCGCCGAGACTGCTCAAAATCAAGCAAATTGGGTTGTTGAACTTGCCAAATGTCAATCTCGGAGGGAAACCCTCGAGGAGATCCACGCTCGAGGTTTTGATCTTACCGAGGAGATAACAAAGGAAAAAGAGCATCAAGTTGATGCTATAGAGTTGGCCTCTACTGACGATGATAATGATGATGTCATCAAGAGTGGGTCCGAAGATGGGGAGGACCTCGATGAAGAAGCTGCCCCCGAGAACAATTAGGAGCCTTTGTATTTTTTCTTCTTTTTCCTTTTGTGTAGGACCTTGATCGGTCCTTTGTAAACATCTTCATATATATATATACACATATATATATATATATATATATATATATATATATATATATATATATA
>ML380361.1:0-28666 GCA_005239525.1 Nicotiana knightiana
TACAGACCCGCAAACCAAAATAACAACTACGTGTGTGCCAGGAACTAGTGTCACAAGTCCTACTGGCATACTAACAGAATATACAAAACATAAGATACAATCCCACTGTCTGAAAGAAATAGATGGGAAATAAGCAAAAGAAAACTCCATGGTGTTGCCGAGGATCGTTAGGAGAAGCAGCTCACCGTGAAGTCGGGTCCAACTAAGATCAGGATCGAGCTCCGGTCTGATAACCAGATGCACCAGCCTCAGAACCTGTACAATTAAGTACAGAAGTGCAGNGAATCATAAAGATATAAATTATCAAGTATAGTTGTATCTACCTTTGCATGTCAAATTTCACTAGCACATAATGTACTAAATTCCCTTATTAACATGAACCAATTTATACAATTACAACAAATTTCCAGTAAATCATACAACACATAATAGGCCAGAAGCGTACGACCGAAACGTGAAGAAAATAAATGTGCACTGCCGAGGGTCGAACGGCTCGAACATAGATGCATCTATTACCTCGCTCACGAATCGAACATGCAACGCGGTTGACATAATAGTAGGGCTATTCCGCTCAGGAATCATACATGTGACGCGGTGCCGCATACATACATAAAATTTTCAATTTTTAAGGAATTAACAGAGATTGTTCTTTAAGGAAAGAACTTAAACATCCTGTCATGGAACAAAACTTCCTAATATTCTCATGACAAATCAAGGATAATAAGCAACTCAAAATACGTTTAGGAATACATGTAAGGCACATATAAGCATGCTCGTGAGTCCTAGAACTACCCAACATAACATAGTAGTAGCTATGCACGGACTCTCGTCACTTTGTGCGTGCTTAGCCCCCGCAAATAAGGACATGCAATTATTTATAATCACCTATAGGGACAATTCCCTCTTACAAGGTTAGAAAGGAGACTCGCCTCGTGACGAATCTACTACCCAGACCAAGATCGCGCCCGAAACTCCGAACTCTACACCCGAGGACTCGAAACTAGCCAAATGTTATACAAATTCATCAATTATGCTCAAAGTATGGAAATTCTCCTACTACTAAGTCAAATTCGCCATTCTTGAAGAAATACTAAAATCCTACCCCGGGCCCGCATGCTCGGATTCCAAAAATTCTCGAAGGGAATACTCACCCATAGCCTAAGGATCATTAATACATGATTTTTACTTGATTTCATATCTACTTCACAGGGAATTCTCAAATTATCAAAAGCCCTAGGTTACTACCCAATTCCTGATTTTTTCACTAATTAGGTGATTAATTCAACTTGGAATTCATGCATTAACAAGTCTTGAGATGAAATCTACTTACCTTCTAGGGGTTGGGTCGTGGAGCCTTTTTCCCAAGCTCTCAAAGTGTTTAATGGAGGAAAGAGTGAAGAAAACAATGAAGAATCCTGTATTTAAGAAACACATTGTTACACCCAGGTTTTCGTATGTAAAATTACGTCATAAGTAAATTGAGGAAAGCTCGAAAATGTTGTTACATCCTACATTTTCGTACGTTGAAGTTTCGTTGTAAGTTAACCGACGTAAGTTCGGGAATGAGATTATTTTGAGATTATAAGCATTATGCTATTTCAAACAAGTGATGAGTAAATTCGTGCAGTTGAGAGGGTAAGCAAGTAAAAGAAAATGAATTTCGTCGAGGTTTGTCATTTTGGGATAAAATACGACCCGAGCTAAAATAGCCGGTATTTATGGATTAGTACCATACAAGGTACCCCATGGCAATGATAGTAAGTTGTATAAGGTGTGTTTAAAGTGAGTAGTATTTTAAGTAATTTGAGATAGTCCTTAACCATGTGGATAATTGGATAATTATGAATTTTTAAGTGGGAGATTAACTTGTAAATTGACTTTTGTGGATAATTAATTATGTGACATTTTGGATAATCATTAGGGGACACTACTTCCACGTGGGATGTCCAAATCTTGGCAGCAAATGTCCAACAATAACTTGCCTAAGGAGTTGGTGTCATTACTTAAATCCATATCTCAATTTGGGGTGGAAAAATGGTATCAAAAGATCCTTTCTTAATTCACAAAGGAAGAAAGTCTTATGACTTTGTAAGATTAGAGCAAGTATACAGATGAACTTCAACAAAAGGCATACACAATAGTATGATCAAATTTAAAAGAAAGATTCAGCAACTTATTCAAAATATTAGCAACGTGATTTTGCTATAAAAATCATACGAGACTACGTAATGTTATAGCAACGGAATTTTGCAATTCTAAGGGAGTACGGTGCAACCTTTTCCAAGAATATCATACAAATTTTTCCCTACTCCAGGTATGTTAAGGCTGTTCCTTCTTTCTTTTGGCATGTGCCTTACATACTCAGTACATTATTCGTACTGACATCCCTTTTGCCTGGGGACGCTGCGTTTCATGCTCGCAGGTCCTGATAGACAGGTCGAGAGCCCTCCAAGTAAGCTATCAGCTCAACGGAAGATGTTGGTGCTCTCCATTTGCTTCGGAGTTGCTCGTTTGGTTAGAATGATTTAGACACGTATTGTGTAACGACCCGACCGATTGTTCCATGAGATTTGCCCCGTTTCCCCCATTCCTGCATTTGTTATACATTGCTAGCCTGATTTTTGTTGTGTTGAGTCAGTTGGTTTGGGTCTGGAGTGGTTAGGTGAGAATTGAAGCAAGTGTCTTAAAGTAGCCTAATAGTTGAGAAAGTCAACTGAGAGTTGACTTATTGGTAAACGACCTCAGAATGCGGATTTTATGGCTCGGATAGCTTCATTAGGTGATTTGGGACTTGGGAGTGTGTTCAGAATATTTTTGTGATGTCCGGTGTAGAATTAGACTTGAATTGGCGAAAGTTAGTTTATGGAGATTTTCGGTCGGCAGTGAAAAATAGGCTATCAAGGTCGAAATGGAATTCCGGAATTCGGAGAAGGCTCGTAATGTCATTTTGGATATGTCTGCAAAATTTCAGGTCAATCGGAGGTGTTTTGGTTGGTTTCGGCATAGTTGGCGAAATTTGGAAATTTCAAAGTTCATAGGCTTGAATTTGATGTGATTTTGGTATTGTTGCGTTGTTTCTGGTGTTTCGAAGACTCGAACAAGTTTTAATGATGTTATGGGATATGTTGGTGTATTTGGTTGAGGTCCCGAGGGCCTCGAGTGTGTTTCGGGTGGTTAACGGACCAATTCTTGGCTTGAAAACTGGGCAGATTTCTGCTGGTGTGAGGTTCCACTTTCCTTCTACACGATCGCGTGAGGATGTTTGTGATTGCGTAGAGTAAAATAGTGGGGCAGGCATTTTGTTCTATGCGATCGCGCGGTTATGATTGCGATCGCGTAGGTTGGTCGGGATAGGCAGTGCGATGGCGTGGGAATTTCTGCGATCGCGTAGAGTATTTTGAGGCGCGTGTGGGGTGGAGACTTGTTCTATGCGATCACGTGTTTTGGTCCACGATCGCATTGGTTGGTTGGTCTGTACATTGCGATCGCGTGCCAATGTTTGCGATCGCAATGAAGAAAATATAATGGCTGGGCAGAATGTTTTAAAAGGCCTGTTGTGCGAGATTAGCTCATATTTCCTCCATTGTTGACGAAGTTGGGAGAACTTTTGAGAGGATTGAAGAGGGAATTGAAGGGAATCACTTGGAGGTAAGGTTTTTAACTTCATAACTCATTTATATGTCGATTTCTAAGTAATTAAACCATATAATTTGCTGGAATTAAACCCAAATTGGGGAGAAGGGTGCATGGGAAATTGGTTTTTCTTTTGAGGATTTGAGTGGGAAATTGTGGTCCGATTTTAGTGTTCTTGCTATATATAGAATCGTGGGAGGACGAGGATTCTAATGATGCAAATTTTATCAAATTTTGAGATGTGGGCCCATGGCTCAGGTTTGGCCGAATTTCGAGATTCTTGTATAATTCGATAGTTTCCGATTGGGTTGAGTTCCTTTGTTATATATTTATGATATTAAACTGGTTTTGGCTAGATTCGGAGCAATCGGGAGCCAATTTGAGGGGCAAGGGCATTGCAGACTAGTGTTGTGGCCCGGTAGAGGTAAATAATGGTTATAAATCTTGTCCTGAGGGTATGGAACCCCACACTACCTAATTCTCACTGATTTTAGAAAGGCGCACATGTCGGATGACGAGTATGTGGCGCATACTGATTTTTGGATTGGACTAGGTCCTCTCCACGGCAACTAATGAGTTGCATATTTTACTAAAAACCTTATGTTAAATTATGTTCTAAAGATTTGTGAAATATTTGGGCTATAAGCCGTGTTGGGGCCTCGTGCCGATCTGTTTAGACCCCTTGGGGGCTTTTCACTGTTGTTTTTCCTCACTATGTATTGATGATTTCACTCAGCTGCATTGTGCATACTGTTTTCGAAACTCAGCCTGATTTACACCACTTTGAGATTTAAACTGATGTTTTGGGTCGAGTACCCTGTTATATTGATTCGCCCGAGGGGCCTTTTGAGTGGTTCTGCTGAGTGAGGTCGAGGGCCTGATTGTGAGGTGCTGAGTGATAGTGAGGTGCTGAGTGATATTAGCGCTTGGGGTGAAGGAGCCCCTCCGGAGTCTGTACACACCCCCACTGAGCACACAGAGTGCCGAGTGCCGAGTGACTAGTGATTGGGAGGCGTGAGTGACTGTGAGGTGCTGAGGGACTGTGAGGTGTTGAGGGTCTGATTACAAGTGATAGTGAGGTATGCCCTCGGGGTTGATTATGAGTGACTGTGAGGCATGCCCGAGCGGCTGATTATGATACATGGTTTGCCCGAGGGGCTACTTATGATTTTACTACTTTCACTTTGAGCTTATGAAATATGTTTTGCCCATGGGGCCTCTTTATGATTTATTTCATTTTCATACTAAATATTTCGGTTTGACGTTGTTGAAAATATACATTCTTCAAAGGATTTTCCTGAAGTTGGTTTTAAGGCATGATGATTTCATATATCTATGTCAAAATATTTGAAAGTAAGGCTGTGTATATTGTGATTTGATGGCATTGGGTTTATGTGTTTCCTTGCCGCTTAGACTTGATTTATTTTCATTACTACTGAGTTGGCGTACTCAATTACTCCCTGCACCTTTTTGTGCAGATTCAGGTGCAGATATCGAGCATTAGCCATTTATTTCGCGCGGAGCCGGATTTGCGGGATATACAGTTAGTTGTTCGGCGTCCGTAGAGGCTGCCAAAATTTTAGGAAATATTTCTATCTTTCTTGAACTCTTCTGTGCTGATCTATTGATTCTTGAAATCTGAACTTACGTTTTTTCATTCTCTCACAGATTGTGAGGACACGCCATACCGATCAGAGTGAGCAGTCACCGGCTAGACCAGCGAGAGGTTGAGGCCGCGATAGAGGTAGGGGGCTAGCCCCGCAGTAGACGGGGCGGTACCACAGGATTCCCCTATCGATCATGCTCAGGTTCCCGCCGATGGTGTCCCAGCAGGATAGGCTCAGGAACCAGCAGCCCTATGGTTATTTCGGGTCTTCAGGAGACCCTGTCTCAGATATTGATAGTATGCACCAGTTTGGCTCAAGCAGTCGCCATGTCTTCTACTGCCACTGCAGCTCAGGCCGGGGGAGGCAATCAGACTCCAGCTGCTCGGGCACCTGAGCAGGCTGCACAGGGTATTAAGGCACCGGGAGCAGCCCCAGCTCAGCCAGTTGCTCCGGTCCAGGATTATGTGGTCCCTGCTATGCCTGAGGACAAGAAACGCAGGTTGGAGAGATTCATCAGACTTCAGCCTCCGACTTTCAGCGGTTCAGAGGGCGAGGATGCCCAGGGATTTCTAGATAGGTGCCAGAGGATACTGCGTACCGCGGGTATTTTGGAGACTAGTGGGGTCTCATTTGTTACATTCCAGTTTGCGGGTGCTGCCCTTACTTGGTGGGAGTCATTCGAGAGGCGTAGGCCGGTTGGTTCAGCACCTCTCACCTGGCAGCAGTTCTCCACGATCTTTTTGGAGAAGTATGTTCCTCAGTCCCACAGAGAGGAGCAGCGCAGGCAGTTTGAACAGTTGTGCCAGGGAGAGTTATCAGTTATTCAGTACGAGATGAGGTTCTCCGAGTTGGCTAGGCATGCTTCTGAGATTGTCCGTACTGATAGGGAGAGGGTGAGGAAGTTTGTAGATGGACTTTCTTATCAGCTTCGGTTACTTATGACTCGGGAGAGAGTATCGGGTGCTTCATTCGATCAGGTTGTTGACATATCTCGAGATATTTAGTCTGTTCGCCGCCAGGAGCGGGATGAGAGGGATGCCAAGATGCCTCGTGGTTCGGGCAGTTCCAGTGGTGCTCCCTTCAGGGGACAGTTTCAGCAGGGTAGGGGCCGTTCATTCAGGCTCCTCAGTCAGGCCGCCTAACACATAGTGGTGCGTCTTCGGGGCAGGGTCCCCGTGGTTCTCAGTCAGGACGTACTTCATTTGGTGCCCTCCCAGCTCAGAATGCAGCTCGAGCACCCCCAGTTCAGGGTTCTTCTATGCATGAGTCTTCTTGTGGCCGTACAGGTGCTAGGGTTTTCTACCAGTCCCCGCCTCCAGCTACAGGGAGTTGCTTTGAGTGTGGAGAGTTCGGGCACGTGTGGAGGCAGTGTCCCCGCCGTTCCGGTGGATCTTCTCAGCACAGGGGCCAGCCCTCGACTTCAGCTCCAGTTACTTCACCACCCGCCCAGGCATCCAGGGGTGGTGGTCAGTCAGCCAAAGGCCGCCCTAGAGGGGGAGGTCGAGCAGGGGGAGGTCAGGCTCGCATGTATGCATTTCCAGCCAGGCCGGATGCTATGGCCTCAGATACCGTGATCACAAGTATTGTCTAAGTCTGTAGTCGTGATGCCTCGGCTTTATTTGACCCTGTTTCTACATATTCCTATGTTTTTTCATATTTTGCCGGTTTTCTGGATGTGCCTCGTGAGTCTCTAGTCACCTCTGTTCATGTGTCGACTCCGGTGGGCGATACTATTGTTGTGGACCATGTGTATTGGTCGTGCATTGATGATTTGTTTGACCAGATTCAGGGGGCTAGAGTGTTTTCCAAGATTGATTTGAGATCTGGGTATCATCAGTTGAGGATTCGGGATTCTGAAATACGAAGACTGCTTTTAGGACCAAATATGGTCATTATGAGTTCTTGGTTATGTGATTTGGGCTGACTAATGCCCAGCTGCATTCATGCAATTGATGAACAATGTGGTTCAGCCTTACCTTGATTCCTTCGTCATTGTGTTCATTGATGACATCCTGGTTTATTCTCGTAGCCAGGAAGAGCATGCTCAACATTTGAGAGTTGTGTTACAGAGGTTGAGAGAGGAGAAACTTTATGCGAAATTCTCCAAGTGTGAGTTTTGGCTTGGTTCGGTAGCTTTCTTGGGGCACGTGGTGCCTAGTGAGGGTATTCAGGTTGATCCAAGGAAGATAAAGGCGGTGCAGAGTTGGCCCAGACCGTCCTCAGCTACAGAGATTATGAGTTTCCTTAGTTTGGCGGGATATTACCGCCGCTTTGTGGAGGGATTCTCTTCTATTGCTTCGCCTTTGACCAGATTGACCCAGAAGGGTGCCCCATTCAGATGGTCTGATGAGTGTGAGGAGAGCTTTCAGAAGCTCAAGTCAGCATTGACTACAGCTCCAGTACTAGTTTTTCCTGCTGGTTCGGGTTCTTACACAGTTTATTATGATGCTTCTAGAGTTAGCTTGGGAGCGGTATTGATGCAGGATGGTAGGGTGATTGCCTACGCATCCAGACAGTTGAAGGTGCACGAGAAGAATTATACAGTGCATGATCTTGAGTTAGCTGCCATTGTTCATGCCTTAAAGATTTGGCGGCATTATTTGTACGGAGTGCAGTGTGAGATTTTCATTGATCATCGCGGTTTGCAGTATCTGCTGAGGTAGAAGGACTTGAATTTGCGTCAGAGGATATGGTTGGAGCTCCTCAAGGATTATGACCTCACTATCTTATATCACCCGGGGAAGGCCAATGTAGTGGCTGATGACTTGAGTCGCAGAGTAAAGAGTTTGGGGAGTCTAGCCTACCTTCTAGTAGTAGAGCGGCCATTAGCCCTTGATGTTCAGGCCTTAGCGGGTCATTTGGTGATATTGGATCTATCAGAGCCTCCACGGGTGTTGGCTTGTGTAGCCTTCAGGTTTTCTCTTTACGATCAGATTAGAGCACGCCAGTATGATGATCCACATTTGCTTGTCCTTCAGGACAGGGTCCGTCACGGTGATGCTAGGGATGTGGTAATTGGTGATGACGGGGTCATGAGGATGCAGGGCCGGATTTGCGTGCCCAATGTAGATGGGCTTCGAGATTTGATTCTAGTAGAGGCTCATAGTTCGCGGTATTCCATCCATCCGGGTGCCGCGAAGATGTATCAGGATTTGAGGCAGCATTATTGGTGGAGGAAGATGAAAAAGGATGTTGTGGAGTTTGTGGCTCGGTGTCTCAACTGTCAGCANTTTGATATTCCGGAGTGGAAGTGGGAGCGGATCACCATGGAATTCGTAGTTGGACTCCCACGGGCTTCGAGGAGGTTTGATGCTATATGGGTTATTGTGGATCGGATGACCAAGTCCGCGCACTTCATTCCTGTTGGTACTACTTATTCTTCGCAGAGGTTAGCTGAGATTTATATCAGGGAGATTGTCCGATTGCATGGGGTTCTAGTTTCTATCATTTCCGACAGAGGTACTCAGTTCACAGCTCAGTTTTGGAGAGCCGTGCAGAGAGAGTTGGGTACTAAGGTTGAGTCGAGCACAGTTTCTGCCACTAGCAGAGTTTGCATATAATAACAGCTTTCAGTCGAGTATCCAGATGGCTCCGTATGAGGCATTATATGGTAGGAGGTGCAGGTCTCTGGTTGCTTGGTTTGAGCCGGGCGAGGCTAGGATATTGGGCACAGACTTGGTTCAGGATGCCTTGAGTAAGGCGAAGTTGATTCAGGAGCGGCTTCGCACGACGTAGTCTAGGAAGAAGAGTTATGCGGACCGGAAGGTCCGAGATGTGTCTTTCATGGTTGGGATAAGGTGTTGCTGAAGGTATCACCCCTGAAGGGTGTTATGAGATTCGGGAAGAGGGGGAAGCTGAGTCCCAGGTTCATTGGGCCATTTGAGGTGCTTCAGAGGGTTGGGAAGGTGGCTTATAGGCTTGCTATGCCTCCCAGTTTATCGAGTGTTCATCCAGTATTCCATGTTTCGATGCTCCGGAAGTATGTTGGTGACCCTTCCCATGTTTTGGACTTCAACACGGTTCAGCTCGAGGGTGATATGTCATATGAGGTAGAGCCAGTGGCTATTTTGGGTCGACAGGTCAGGAAGCTGAGATCTAAAGATATAGTTTCAGTGAAGGTTCAGTGGCGAGGCCAGCCAGTGGAGGATGCCACCTGGGAGACCGAACGGGAGATGCGGGACAAATATCCTCACTTATTCGAGACTCCAGGTATGTTTCTAGACCCGTTCAAGGACGAACTTTTGTTTAAGAGGGGGAGGATGTAATGACCCGACCGGCCGTTCCATGAGATTTGCCCCGTTTCCCCCATTTCTGCATTTGTTATACATTGCTAGCCTGATTTTTTTGTTGTGTTGGGTCAGTTGGTTTGGTTCCGGAGTGGTTATGGTGAGAATTGAAGCATGTAGTCTCTTAAAGTAGCCTAATAGTTTAGAAAGTCAATTGAGAGTTGACTTATCGGTAAACGACCTCGGAATGCAAATTTTATGGCTCAGATAGCTTCATTAGGTGATTTGGGACTTAGGAGTGTGTTCAGAATATTTTTGTGATGTCCGGTGTATAATTAGGCTTGAATTGACGAAAGTTAGTTTTTGGAGATTTCCGGTCGGCAGTGGAAAATAGGCTATCAGGGTCGAAATGGAATTCTGGAAGTTGGAGCAGGTTCGTAATGTCATTTTGGATATGTCTGCAAAATTTCAGGTCAATCGAAGGTGTTTTGGTTGGTTTCGACATAGTTGGCGAAATTTGGAAGTTTCAAAGTTCATAGGCTTGAATTTGATGTGATTTTGGTATTGTTGCGTTGCTTTTGGTGTTTCAAAGGCTCGACTAAGTTTGAATGATGTTATGGGATATGTTGGTGTGTTTGATTGAGGTCCCGAGAGCCTCGGGTGTGTTTCGGGTGGTTAACAGACCAATTCTTGGCTTGAAAACTGGGCAGATTTCTGCTGGTGTGAGGTTCTGCTTTCCTTCTATGCGATCGCGTAGAGTAAACTAGTGGGGCAGACATTTTGTTCTATGCGATCGCGTGGTTATGATTGCGATCGCGTAGGTTGGTCGGGATAGGCAGTGCGATGGCGTGGAATTTCTGCGATCGCGTAGAGTATTTTGAGGTGCGTATGTGGGTGGAGAATTTTTCTACGCGATCGCGTGTTTTGGTCTGCAATCTCATTGGTTGGTTGGTCTGTATATCGCGATCGCGTGCCAATGTTCGCGATCGCAGTGAAGAAAATAAAATGGCTGGGCAGAATGTTTTAAAAGGCCTATTGTGCGAGATTAGCTCATATTTCCTCCATTGTTGACGAAGTTGGGAGCACTTTTGAGAGGATTGAAGAGGGAATTGAAGGGAATCACTTGGAGGTAAGGTTTTTAACTTCATAACTCGTTTATATGTTGATTTCTAAGTAATTAAACCATAGAATTTGCTGGAATTAAACCCAAATTGGGGAAGAAAGGTGCATGGGTAATTGATTTTTCTTTTGTGGATTTGAGTGGGAAATTGTGGTCCGATTTTAGTGTTCTTGGTATGTATAGAATCGTGGGAGGACGAGGATTCTAATGATGCAAACTTTATCGAATTCTGATACGTGGTCCCAGGGCTCGGGTTTGGCCAAATTTCGAGATTCTTGTATAATTCGATAGTTTTCGATTGGGTTGAGTTTCTTTGTTATATATTTATGATATTAAACTGGTTTTGGCTAGATTCGGAGCAATCAGGAGCTAATTTGAGGGTCAAGGGCATTGCGGACTAGTGTTGTGGCCCGGTAGAGGAAAGTAATGGTTATAAATCATGTCCTGAGGGTATGGAACCCCGTACTACATAATTCTCACTGATTTTAGATAGGGGCACATGTCGGATGACGAGTATGTGGCGCATACTGATTTTTGGATTAGACTAGGTCCTCTCCGCGGCAACTAATGAGTTGCATATTTTACTCAAAACCTTATGTTAAATTATGTTCTGAATATTTGTGAAATATTTGGGCTATAAGCCATGTTGGGGCCTCGTGCCATCTGTTTAGACCCCTTGGGGGCTTTTCACTGCTGTTTTTCCTCACTATGTATTGATGATTTAACTCAGCTGCATTGTGCATACTCTTTTCGAAACTCAGCCTGATTTACACCACTTTGAGATTTAAAATGATGTTTTGGTTCGAGTACCCTATTATATTGATTCGCCCGAGGGGCCTTTTGAGTGGTTCTCTGAGTGAGGCCGAGGGCCTGATTGTGAGGTGCTGAGTGATATTAGCGCATGGGTTGAGGGAGCCCCTCCGGAGTCTGTACACACCCCTAGTGAGCGCACAGAGTGCCGAGTGACGAGTGATTGGGAGGCATGAGTGACTGTGAGGTGCTGAGGGACTAATTACGAGTGATGGTGAGGTATGCCCGAGGGGCTGATTATGATACATGTTTTTCCCGAGGGGCTACTTATGATTTTACTACTTTCACTTTGAGCTTATGAAATATGTTTTGCCCGAGGGGCCTCTTTATGATTCATTTCATTTTCATACTAAATCTTTCGGTTTGAAGTTGTTGAAAATATACATTTTTCAAAGGATTTTCTTGAAGTTAAAATTAAGGCATGATGATCTCATATATCTATGTTATACTATTGGAAAGTAAGGGTATGTATATTTTCATTACTGTTGAGTTGGCATACTCACATTACTTCCTGCACCTCTGTCTGCAGATTCAGGTGCAGATATCGAGCATTAGCCATTTATTTCGCGCGGAGACGGATTTGCAGGATATAGAGGTAGTTGTTCAGGGTCCGCAACATCTCTGTTTTTCCCTTCTTGTTGTATCTTAGCTTTCATTCGGAGGTTTTGTATTATTATAGTATATTTTGACATATTCTTCTAGATGCTCATGACTTGTTGGCTCGGAGTTTTGGGGTTGGTGGCACTGTTTATTGTACTACTTTATTTAGTAAACTCTTTATATTTGTGAAATGCTTGGATTTTGATTGGGATTTTGAAAGAAATTGTGATCATGTGGTTATTGGCTAGCCTAGTTCCAGGATAGGCGCTATCACGACCGGTTTAGGATTTGCGATCGTGGCATATTGTTTGGTAAGGCGGGACTCTATCCCGACCTTTATGATATTTATGTACTCTTAGAGGCTTGTAGACATATCTCGTGTATATTGGCCTATTAGCCCTGTATGTCATGTGTATGTAATAATGTAATAAGAAAGATACGTTACGTTGGTACTCGGTTGGTTAAGGTACCGGGTGCCGTTCTCGCTCCTAGGTTCCGGGCGTGACACAAACTGTTTGACAGTGTTTCCTGAGGCTCGAGGACCGCACCTATGGTCTCACACCTGCGAGCAAAGGCTCACACCTGTGGAAATGGACGAGGAATCCTGGGCCCGCACCTGCGGAGTGGAGACCGCACCTGCGGAACTTTGTCTGCACCAGCGAAAAATGGCCTTCCTGCTGGGGATCGCACCTGCGAGGCTGGGACCGCAGGAGCGGTCCCACACCTGCGAGTGGGCAACCACACTTGCGGTCAACACCAGAACAGGTGCACCAACAGCTATTTCAGCTGGTTTTTGGCCTCGTGTGGTGTCCGGGAGGCACCTGGGCCCTCTCGGGCCCCCGTCCAAATATACCAACAAGTCCCAAATCATAACACGGACTCGCTCTAGCCTTCGGAACACCAAAAACAACGCTGAAACTCGAAATAACACCTCAAAACCCCTAGAACCAAACTTAGGAACTTTAAGTTTTCTTGACTTCTGCTAACAACGCGCCGAAACGACCTATACTACTCGGAACAACACCAAATTTTGCAGGAAAATCATAAATGACATAACGGAACTATTCCCGATCTCGGAATTCCGTTCGAACCTCGATAACACAAAAACACACCCCAAACCACAATAGGAACTTAAGGAACTTCTTATTTCAATATTGGGCACCGAAACACTCCCGGGTCATTAGAAACCCATTCTGAACATACGCCCAGGTCCGAAATTATCATACGAAGCTACCAGAATCGTCGAAACTCGATTCCGAGGCCGTTTACCCAAAATGTTGACCGAAGTCAAACTTGGCCTTAAAGGCCAACCTTAAGGAACCAAGTGTTCCTATAGCACTCTAAAAACTTCCGAATCCCGGACCACCCGCCCCCGCAAGTCATAAATCACAATAAGCCGCTATGGGAAGTTTCATTTAGGGGAACGGGGTCCGATAATGCAAAATGACCGATCGGGTTGTTACATCCTCCACCTCTTAAACAAACGTTCGTCCTCGAACGAATCTAGAATCATACCTGAAGTGCTGAATAAGTGTGGATATCTGCTCGGTATGTCCTCCTCAACTGGTTGGCCCTTCCACTGGACCTTTACGGAAGAAACTCTCTTGGACCTCAACTGGAGGTCCTGTTTATCAATAATAGCAACTGGCTCCTCCTCGTAGCCCAATCTCTCATCCAAATGAATAATGCTGAAATCAACAACGTGAGAGATGTCGACGTGGTACCTCCGCAGCATGGATACATGAAAAACTGGATGAACTCCTGATAAATTGGGAGGCAAGGCTAGCTCATAAGCAACCTCCCCAACTCGCCTCAACACCTCGAAGGGACCAATAAACCTCGGGCTTTGCTTGCCCTTCTTCCAAAACCTCATAATACCCTTCATAGGCGAGACTTTCAACATGACCCTATCTCCCTCCATAAATGATACATCACGCGCCCTCTGATCCGCATAACTCTTCTGTCTGGACTGTGCTGTGCGGAGCCTCTCCTGTATCAACTTCACTTTCTCCAAAGCATCTCTCACCAGGTCGGTGCCATATAACTTAGCCTCGCCAGGCTCAAACCACCCGATAGGAGAACGACATCACCGACCATACAAAGCCTCAAATGAGCCATCTCAATGCTTGACTGATAACTATTATTGTAAGCAAACTCGGCCAAAGGCAAGAACTGGTCCCACTGACCTCCGAAGTCAATCACACATTCCCTGAGCATATCCTCCAATATCTGAAATGTACACTCCGACTGACCATCACTCTGAGGGTGAAATGCTGTGCTGAGATCTATCTGGGTACCCATCTTACTATGCAATGCTCTCCAGAAGTGCGAGGTGAACTGAGGACCTCGATCTGATATAATGGACACCGGCGCACCATGCAACCGGACTATCTCCCGAATGTAAATATGGGCCAACCTCTCAGAAGTATAAGTAGTAGCTACTGGAATGAAATGCGTCGATTTGGTCAATCTGTCCAAAATGACCCAAACCGCGTCAACCTTCCGCAAGGTCCGAGGCAACACAACCACAAAGTCCATAGTGATGCGCTCCCATTTCTGCTGAAGTAGGCCTCCTGGCCTCTGGTGCTCATGCTTAACCTGCTGACAATTAAGACACCTAGCCACATACTCCACAATGTCCTTCTTCATGCGCATCCCAGTAATTCTGCTTCAAATCACGATACATCTTCGTAGCACCAGGATGAACAGAATACCAAGAACTGTGTGCCTCTTCTAGAATCCTCTCCCTCAGGTTGTAAACCTTGGGACACATAAGCCCCTGAAGTCTCAAAACACCATCCTCGCCAATGATAACCTCCTTGGCCCTACCCTGAACCACTGTCTCTCGTAGCTCAACCAAACACGGATCATTATACTGCCGAGCCTTAATCTCCCCCAATAACGAAGACTGAGAAACCACATGTGCAAGAAGGCTCTGAAAGGTATAATCTTACCAGGCGATTGGACAAGGACTGAATGTCCAAGGCTAGTGGTCTCTCCTCTGTTGCAATATAAGCCAAGCTACCCATACCGCCTTCCTGCTCAAAGCATTTGCTACCACATTTGCCTTGGTAGGGTGATAAAGAATGGTGATATCATAATCCTTCAACAACTCAAGCCATCTGCGCTGCCTCAAATTAATATCCTTCTGCTTGAACAAGTGCTACAAGCTACGGTGGTCTGTATAAACCTCACAGGACACTCCATACGAGTTGTGCCTCCAAATCTTAAGAGCATGAACAATCGCCGCCAAATTCAAATCGTGCACAAGGTAATTCTTCTCATGACCCTTCTGATGGCGCGAAGCATAAGCAATAACTCTCCCCTCCTACATCAATACACACCCCAAGCCAACGCGTGAAGCGTCGCAATATACTGTATGCATCCCAGAACCGGAAGGCAATACTAGAACTGGTGCTGAGGTCAATACTGTCTTGAGCTTCTGAAAGCTCGCCTCACACTCGTCACACCATCAAAACGGGGCATTCTTCTGAGTCAGTCTGGTCAATGGGGCTGCAATAGAAGAGAAAACCTCCACAAATTGGCGATAATAACCTGCTAGGCCCAAAAAGCTCCTGATCTCTGTAGCTGAAGTAGGACGCAACCAACTCTGAACTGCCTCGATCTTCTGAGGATCAACCTTGATACCCTCTCCGGATACCACATGCCCCAAGAATGCCATGTAATCCAACCAGAACTCACACTTGGAGAACTTAGCATATAGCTTATGTTCTCGCAAAGTCTGGAGCACAACTCTCAAATGTTGCTCGTGCTACCCCAGGCTATGTGAGTAAATCAAAATGTCATCAATGAAGAGAATGACAAAGGAATCAATACATGGCCTGAACACCCTATTCAACAGGTCCCTGAATGTTGCTGGGGCATTAGTCAAGCCAAAGAACATCACCAGGAACTCATAATGGCCATATCTCGTACGAAAAAGCAGTCTTCGGAACATCTGACACCCGAATCCTCAACTGATGATACCCCGATCTCAAATAAATCTTAGAAAACACACGAGCACCCTGCAACTGGTCAAAAAAATCATCGATGCGCGACTTGTTCTTAATGGTGACCTTGTTCAACTGGCGGTAATCAATACACATCCGCATAGACCCATCCTTTTTCTTCACAAATAGAACTGGAGCACCCCACGACGATACATTCCGCCTGATGAACCCTTAGCTAAAAACTCCTCAAGTTGCTCTTTCAACTCCTTCAACTCTTTCGGAGCCATACGGTACGGAGGAATAGAAATAGGCTGGATGCTTGGAGCTAAATCAATGTAGAAATCAATATCACGATCCAGAGGCATGCCCGGAAGATCCGAAGGAAATATATCAGCAAACTCTTGAACAATTGGCACTGAATCAATCGTTGAAGACTCGGCAGTGGCGAACACATAACTGAGGTAGGCCAGACAACCCTTCTCGACCATGCGTTGAGCCTTCAGGAATGAAATAACCCGGCTGGCTGTGCTAACTGAGGAACCTCTCCACTCCAGCCTAGGCAACTCGGGCATGTCTAAGGTAACTGTCTTGGCATAGCAATCTAGCACGACATGATAAGGAGATAGACAATCCATGCCTAAAATAATCTCGAAATCAACCATGTCGAGCAATAAGAGATCCGCTCGAGTCTCGAACCCACAAAACAAAATCACACATGACCGACAAATCCGGTCTACAACCACAGAATCGCCTACGGGAGTGGACACATTAATAGGAGAACCCAAGGACTCACGAAGGACATCCAGAAAATGAGAAAATAAGATTGAAACATAGGAATAAGTGGATATTGGATCAAATAACACCGATGCCTCTCTTCCACATACAGTAATAATACCTGTGATCACGGCTTCTAAGGCCACTGCATCTGATCTGGCTGGGATAGCATGGAATCTAGCTAGAGCACCGGAAGATTGACCTCCGCTGGAATGAATAGGGGCCGGCAGAGCTCCCCCTGATTGGCCTCCACCTCTGGGACGACCTCTACCAGTCTTCCTCCACCTCTGGGTGGACGACCGCCGGTGCTGAAAGTGTAGGCTGATAGCTCTACTGAACGGCCTTGCCCCGAAGCATGGGACAAGTCCTCCTCATATGGTCCGGATCACCACACCCATAACATCTAGCTGGTGGCATGGCCTGCTTCCCTGAAAAAGGACCCTGGACAGCTAGGGAATGGTGAGAACTCTCCGGCATGGCACTGAAGTAAGGAATAGAAGACCCCTGATGATCGGAATACCCGCCTGAGGAACCCTGAATGGCTGGTGGGCGGTAGGAACTCTCTGGCATAGCGCTGAAATAGGGCCTCAGTGGAGCAGCACGGGGAGGTGGTGGAGGAGCTGAATATGGAGGCCTGCTAGGCTGGTCTCTACCGAATTAACCTTTACCCCTGGTGGGGGCACCTCTGAAATCTCCTGAAAATCTAGACCTCTTATCCTGTTGACCCTGCTTTTTGTCGCTCGAACGATAACCCTTAATTCGACGAGCTATCTCGACCACAAGCTGATAGGAGTCCCCATCCCACCTCTCGGGCCATGTTGGCCCTAATACCTGAGTGCAGCCCAACTACAAATCTCCGTACTCTCTCAGCATCAGTGAGAAGTATCATAAGGGCATGACGAGACAACTCAAAAAACCTGGCCTCGTAGTCTGTCACGGACATTTGTCCCTGCTCCAGCTGCTCAAACTGATATCACAGCTCTTCCCTCTCGGAGGGTGGAATGTACCTGTCCAGGAACAGTTGAATGAACTACTCCCAAGTGATGGAAGGGGAACCTGCCGGTCTACCCAGGATATAGGACTGCCACTATCTGTGGGCCCTGCCCTCAAGCTAAAAAGTAGTGAAGTCCACTCCATGGGACTCCAGTATCCTCATATTGTGCAGTCTGTCCCTGCACCTATCAATAATTTCCTGGGCATCCTTTCCCTTCTCACACCCGAAGATAGGAGGGTGCAATCGGGTCAGTCTATCCAGTAACTTCTGCGGATCACCGTCCGCAGCTGGTCTGAGCTCCTGTGCTGCTGCTACAGGCTGGGCACCACCCACGGGCAGTGTACCTGGGGTATGATTAACTACTGCTGCCTAACTTATAGCCTGGGTGGTAGGAGTCTGGGCCTCCCTCCCACCTGAGATGTGGCCGGATTTGCTGAAAATAAACCAGCCCAGGACATGGTGTCCATGAACCGCATCATACGGCCTATGATCTCCTGTAATCCTGGCGCCGTCATAAAGTCCACTGGAGCAGGACCTGCTGGGGGCAACTCAACCTGCTCCTCTGTAGTAGGGTCCTCATGTGGTGGAATGACTGGAATAGCTCGGGGACGCCCTCGTCCCCTACCTTGGGTTGGTGCCCTCCCCCGGCCTCTGCCACAACCTTGAACAATGGGGGTAGCGGCCCCTCCCGGGTCTGGAATATCGGATGCACGCGTCCTCACCATCGTGAAGTCGGGTCCAACTAAGATCAGGATCGAGCTCCGGTCTGATAACATAGGAACTAGGCAGGCATAACAGTCGTAGGAATCATAAAGATATAAATTATCAAGTATATTTGTATCTACCTTTGCATGTCAAATTTCACTAGCACATAATGTACTAAATTCCCTTATTAACATGAACCAGTTTATACAATTACAAAAAATTCCCAGTAAATCATACAACACATAATAGGCCGGAAGGGTACGGCCGAAACGTCGCGAAAATAAATGTGCACTGCCGAGGGTCGAACGGCTCGAACCATAGATGCATCTATTACCCCACTCGCGAATCGATCATGCGACGCGGTTGACATAATAGTAGGGCTATTCCGCTCACAAATCATATATGTGACGCGGTGCCGCATTCTTACATAAAATTTTCAATTTTTAAGGAATTAACAGAGATTATTCTTTAAGGCAAGAACTTAAACAACCTATCATTGAACACAAATTCCTAATATTCTCATGCCTAATAAAGGATAATAAGCAACTCAAAACACGTTTAGTAATACATATAAGGCACATATAAGCATGCTCGTGAGTCCTAGAACTACCCAACATAACATAGTAGTAGCTACGCACGGACTCTCGTCACTTCGTGCATGCGTAGCCCCCGCAAATAAGGACATGCAATTATTTATAATCACCTATGGGGACAATTCCCTCTTACAAGGTTAGAAAGGAGACTCACCTCGGGACCAATCTACTCCCCGGACCAAGAACGCGCCCGAAACTCCGAACTCTACACCCGAGAACTCGAAACTAGCCAAATGTTATAAAAATTCATCAATTTATGCTCAAAGTATGGAAATCCTCCTACTACTAAGTCAAGTTCGCCATTCTTAAAGAAGTCCTAAAATCCAACCCTGGGCCCGCATGCTCGGATTCCAAAAATTCTCGAAGGGAATACTCACCCATAGCCTAAGGATCATTAATACATGATTTTTACTTGATTTCATAGTTACTTCACGGAAAATTCTCAAATTATTGAAAGCCCAGGTTACTACCCAATTCTTGATTTTTTCACTAATTAGGTGATTAATTCAACTAGGAATTCATGCATTAACAAGTCTTGAGATGAAATTTACTTACCTTCTAGGGGTTGGGTCGTGGAGCCTTTTTCCCAAGCTCTCAAAGTGTTTAATGGAGGAAAGAGTGAAGAAAACAATGAAGAATCCCGTATTTAAGAAACATACTGTCTGACAGTGTTTCCGCACCTGCGGCTCGAGGACCCCACCTTCAGTCTCGCACCTGCGAGAAAAGGCTCGCACTTGCAGAAATGGACGAGGAAGCCTGGGCCCGCACCTGCTGAGTGCAGACCGCACCTGCGGCTCCGCTCCTGCGAAACTTTGTCCGCACCTTCAAGAAATGGCCTGCCCGTTGGGGGTCGCACCTACGAGGCTGGGACCGCAGGAGCAGTCCCGCACCTGCGACTGGGCAACCGCACCTGCGGTCAACACCAGAACAGGTGCACCAGCAACTATTTCAGCTGGTTTTTGGCCTCGTGTGGTGTCCGGGAGGCACCTGTGCCCACCAGAGCCCCCCGTCCAAATATACCAACAAGTCCCAAATCATAACACAGACTCGCTCGAGCCTTTGGAACATCTAAAACAATGCAAAAAAAATCAAAATCACACCTCAAAACCCCTAGAACCAAACTTAGGAACTTTAAGTTTTCTTGACTTCACTAACAACGCGCCGAACCGACCTATACTACTCGGAATGACACCAAATTTTGCAGGCAAGTCATAAATGACATAACAGAACTATTCCCGGTCTCGGAATTCCATTCGGACCTCGATAACACAAAAACACGTCCCAAACCACAATAGGAACTTAAGGAACTTTTTATTTCAATATTGGGCGCTGAAACGCTCCCAGGTCATCAGAAACCCATTCCGAACATACGCCTTGGTCCGAAATCATCATACGAAGCTACCAGAGTCGTCGAAACTCAATTTCGAGGTCTTTTACCCAAAATATTGACCGAATTCAAACTTGGCCTTAAAGGCCAACCTTAAGGAACCAAGTGTTCCTATAGCACTCTAAACACTTCCGAATCCCGGACCAACCACCCTCGCAAGTCATAAATCACAATAATCCACTATGGGAAGTTTCATTTAGGGGAACGGGGTCCGATAACACAAAACGACTGGTCGGGTCGTTACAGATCCTTTTGTTTGAACAAGTATTGGAGGCTACGATGATCCGTGTAAACCTCACATGGCACGCCATAAAGATAGTGCGTCCACATTTTCAATGCATGAACAATGGATGCCAACTGTAAGTCATGGACAAGATAATTCTTCTCCTGAATCTTTAACTGTCGAGACGCATATGCTATCACCCTGCCCTCTTGCATCAATACCGCTCCCAACCAAACACGAGAAGCATCACAATATACCGTGTAATATCCTGAACCTGATGGTAACACCAGTACCGGTGCTAAAGTCAAGGTTGTCTTGAGCTTCTGGAAGCTCGCCTCACACTCATCCAACCAATTAAATGGGGCACCCTTCTGAGTCAATCTCATCATCGGGGATGATATAGATGAGAACCCCTCCACAAAACGACGGTAGTATCCCGCCAAACCCAAGAAGCTCCTGATTTCCGTGGCTGAAGTGGGTCTAGGCCAGTTCTTGACTGCCTCTATTTTCTTAGAATCTACCTGGATATCCTTTGCTGATACGACGTGACCCAAGAAAACTACCGAGTCTAACCAGAACTCACACTTTGAAAATTTTACATACAACTGATTATCCCTCAAAGTCTGGAGTGCTATACGGAGGTGGTGTTCATGCTCCTCCCGATTGTGGGAGTATATAAGAATATCATCAATGAACACGATTACGAACGAATCTAGATAGGGCTTGAAAACTTGATTCATCATATCCATAAAGGTTGCTGGGGAATTAGTCAAGCCAAACGACATCACCAAAAATTCATACTGCCCATACTTTGTCCGTAAGGATATTTTAGGAACATCAGACGCCCTAATCTTCAACTGATGGTAGCCCGATCTCTGATCAATTTTTGAAAACACCCTGGCACCCTAAAACTGATAAAATAAATCATCAATCCTTGTAAATTGATATTTATTCTTGATAGTAACTTTATTCAACTACAAGACCGGTGCACCCCAGGGCGAGACACTAGGCCTGACGAAACCCTTATCAAGTAGGTCTTGCAACTGTTCTTTCAATTCTTTCAATTCTGGTACGGACATCTGGTATGGAGGAATAGAATGGGCTGAGTGCCTGGAGCAACATCAATACAAAAATCGATATCCCTTTTGGGTGGCATTCCCGACAGGTCTGCTGGAAACACTTCGGGAAATTCCCAAACAATGGGCGTTAATTCTATTGAAGAAATCTCGGCATCAGAATCACGAATATGAGACAAATAAGCCAAACATCCCTTCTCAACCATGCGACAAGCCTTGGCATAAGAAATCACTCTGCTGGGAGAATGACCAGGAGTCCCTTTCCATTCAAACTGAGGCAATCCCGGAAAAGCTAAAGTAGCTATCTTGGCGTGATAGTCCAAAACGGCATAATAAGGTGAAAACCAATCCATGCCCAATATGTCATCAAAATCGACCATGTCAAGAAGCAACATGTCTAGACTAGTTTCAAGACCCTCAATAATGACTACGCACGAACTTTATACACGATCTACAACAATAGCCTACCACACTGGCGTAGACACATAAATAGGGACACTCAAAGAATCGCGGGGCACAACCAACTACGAGGAAAAATAAGATGACACATACGAATAAGTAGACCCCGGATCAAATAAAACTGAGGCATTTTTATTGCAAACTGAAATGATACCTTAATGAAAACATCGGAGGACTCCGCCTTGGGTCTAGCTGGAAATGCATATAATCGGGGCTGGGCTCCACCACCCTGAACCATGTCTCTATGTGGTGACCCAAAAGGTCATCCCATATATTTCTAGCTAATTCTGTGTTCCGAGGTCGTGAAAACCTCCTTCTATCTCACCTTGATTTGGGTGCATAGCCCAGACGTGTAGCCGGGAAGCCCTTATGTGAAAAACTGATTAAAATGATAATTTTATATTGGAAATTTGAATAAACTTGACTTCAGCCAACGTTTTTGGTAAACGGACCCGGACCGATGATACGGTCTCGGATAGTCCGTAGAAAATATGGGACTTGGGCATATGCCGAGAAATGAATTTTTAAAGAAAAATTATTTTCTAAAAAATATAAAGGTTTTTGAAAATGAAATTTGAGGTGAAACCTGTGATATCGGGCCCATATCATGGTTCCGGAGCCCGGTACAGGTTTGATATGTCTTATATGTGCTATATGTGAAATTTGGTAAGAAACGGACTTAGTTTGACGTGATTCGGACCTTAAATGCAAAAATGATGTTTAAAGGAGTTTTGACAAATTTCATTGATTTTGAGGTTTAATTCGATGCTTATCATGTTATTTTGGTGTTTTGATTACTCGAATAAGTCCGTAGGATATTTTTGAGGTTGTGTGTATATTTGGTTATGAGCCCCGAGGGCTCGGGTGTGTTTCGGATAGGTTCCGGGTCCATTTTCCCTATTTTGAACTGCTGAAATGTCATCTGGTTTCCTTCTATGTGATCGCATAGAAGGATCTGCGATCGTATAGAGTGTCTGACTCGCCCAGTAATTTCCTTCACTGCGATCGCAATAGTTGGTCCGCGATCGCAGAAGCCAACTTACTCCTTATACGCGATCGCATAAGCTATTCTGCGATCGCGTAGAGCATTTTAAGCCATGATATATTTTCGGTATGTGATTCAGTTTCGGCGGTTACATGCTATTTTCCTTCCTTGTGGAGTGATTTTCTTAATATGCATAGCTCTCCTTATTATGTTTATTTCTCGTGAACTAGTTTTTCCTATCTTGTGATCGAAGGTTATTGAGGTGATGTATTTATTGTATTCCGAACTGTTGCCATTGTTGTTGTTGTTGTTGTACTAGTTGTGGTGATGCAATAGGTTTCTGCCGTGCAGTTTTTGATATGGGGATTTGCACGAGGTTTTTGTCGTGCTGTGTTTACTACTGATATTGCACATGCGGCGTGATAAGGCGGGATACAAGATTAAGTGTTGCGCATGTGGTGTGACAAGGTGAAAACATGTTTATGCACGTGTGGCTAAACAAGGCAGGCATATACTTTAATATTTCACATGTGGTGTGACAAGTTGGGAACATGTTTATGCACGTGTAGCGAAACAAGGCGGGCATCTACTTTAATATTGCACACGTGGAGTGACAAGGTGGGATATGGCAGGGATTATTTGTGATAATTGTGTTGGCCTGGGGGCATTCCTTGTTGTTGATATTGTGTACTAGAACACTTACCTTGTGAGATCATTCGTGTGGAAATTTATGAGATGAAAATGTACGTGTTGCCCTTTTGTTTTCTTTATGTCTACTGCTTGTTGAAATCATGTTAAGACACCTGCACAAGCATACACGTAGTTAAGTACTACTAATGGATTCAGGACTCCTTGTGGTTGTCAAGTATATATACTCTTGTTTTGCTTACCGTAAGGGTGGGAATGACCCAATTGGCACGTGAGTCGTCCGTGCAGTTAGTACTCGAATGAGGGCGCAAATGCCAAGTGTTAGGGTTCGGATATTGGGACCCGTAAATGATGATTTGTCCGAGTTTCGGAACCTCGTGGAGACGAGTATGAATTTGATGTAGAAGTTGTTGAAGTTGTTGAGTCATTACGTGCTCGTGTTGCATATTTACATGCCGGATTTTCTGTGTTCTATTCAGTCTTTGTGTTACGTCATGGTTTTTGCTGATACTTATTGTTTTCCTTCTTTATCGAATTCACTGTCTTGTTAGCTATATGGCGCAACCTTTATGTGTATATCATTATTTCCTTGATTCCGATATTGATACTTGTGTAGTTTTATTAGACCAGTGGGTGTCTTGACTAGTCCTCGTCACTACTTCACCGAGGTTAGTCTTGATACTTACTGGGCACCGCTGTGGTGTGCTCATACTCTTCAGCACATTTTCTGTAGATTCCAGGTTTTCGCATAGCTGGCCGAGTGATTGATGGTAGCGCGGTTGCTGTTGTGGAGACTCAAGGTAAAACCGTTTCAACGTTCGCGGTTTCGGAGTCACCATCTAATCTTTTGTTTGCACTATTGCAATTATTTCTTAACAGTGGAATGTTTTGGAGTTTAGCGTACATTCTTAAAAGCTTATGACTTGTACTTCCGGGTTTTGGGAATATAAAATGTGTAAAGAATTATTTATTTCAGAAAAGTATTAGATTCTATTTATTATTGTTATTATTCCTGAATATTAGGCTTACCTAGTCCTTAAGACTAGGTGCCATCATGGTACCCTACGAAGGGAGATTTGGGTCGTGACAAGTTGGTATCAGAGCCCTAGGTTCATAGGTGCTACGAGTCATAAGCGAGTTTAGTAGAGTCTTGCGGATCGGTACGAAGATGTCTGTACTTATCTTTGAGAGGCTACGGAACTATTAGGATAATATCACTTCCTTCTTTCCGATTGTGTGAGTTCATTGATCTTGAAGTTTGAAATTTATCATTCCATTCTCTCACAGATGGTGAGGACGCGAGCTGTAGATTCTGAGGATGTTACCCCCGGAGCAGATGCCACCAGGGTCATAGGTAGAGGCAGAGGTCGACGGGGGGCATGTGCCGCAGCTAGAGCACCTGCCAGAGCAGCCGTTGAGGAGCCGCCGACAGTTCCAGTTGGGGAACGGAGGCACCTGTTGTTACACCCAGACTTCAGGAGACCTTGGAACAGTTCTGGGATGTGATTGGTACCTTAACTCAGGCGGGATGAATTCCGGGTGCACCAATCACTTCACAGGGCAGGGGAGGAGCTCAGACTTCCGTCGCCCATACTCCGGAGCAGCGAGATCAGGTTGGTCAGGTTATAGGTGTCATGGCAGCACAACCTGGGATCCCAGTTCCGCCCGTGGTTAGGGCAGCATCATCTGAGGAGGAACAACTTAGACTTGAGAGTTACAAGAAGTACCACCCTCCTACTTTCAGTGGATTGGCGACAGATGATGCCCAGGGTTTCCTGGAGGAGTGTCACCGCATTCTTCGTACTATGGATATTGTGGAGACGAGCGGGGTTGCTTTTGTTGCGTTACAGCTCAGGGGAGCAGCTTATCGATGGTGGCGGGCATATGAGTTTGGTAGCCCGACCGAGTTAGCTTGACTTACATGGGGTCAGTTTTCAGAGATGTTCTTAAGTGAGTTTGCACCTCAGTCCCTCCGAGATGCATGGTGTGCGGAGTTTGAGCGGCTATTCCAGGGCACTATGTCAGTATAAGCGTATGCCGTCAGGTTCAGTGATTTGGCCAGACATGCACCTACATTGGTTGCTACAGTTAGAGAGCGTGTTCGCAGATTCATCAAGGTCCTCAGGCGTGATATTCGATTTAGCATGGCTTGGGAGTTAGAGTCGGATATTTCATTTCAGCAGGTGGTAGGGATTGCTCGAAGAGTTGAGGGCATGCTGGATCGTGAGGGAGACGACATGAGGGACTATGATAGAGGTGTCAAATGAGGTCAGGAGAGAGGGCAGAGAGGTGAGGAGGCCTCGTGGGCCGGAGAGATTTACTGGTCCTTATTATGGACATGATATATTTTCGGTATGTGATTCAGAGTTGAGGGCGAGATCCTCGTGATATTTGTGATCCGATATGTTTGGACCAGGCTGAGTACCGCAGTGGAAATTGTATCAGGATGGTATCCTTGTGATTTGTTCATGTGCTTTAGTTCCTTCCTTGTTATGTTGTTGTGTAAGTTAGCATTGATAGAGAGTCGTGCCTGTCGGGCTTGTATGATAGTTTCCTTATGTGTTTCTCCTTTCATATTCAGTCATTTTCATTTTCTGCTCCTTAAGTTTTATCTTGCGAGGTGTGTTCCCGGTGGTGTTAGTTGTGGCTTGGTGATTTGGGTGTCAAGGTTATGAAGTATTTGTGTTTCTTGCTTTATTATAAGTGTGATGGAGGTTGGGAATATAGTTCTATCGAATATGAGGCTAATTGCCAATGCTGAGTTGATTTCGGGCAGCCATTGCGACCCAAGTGTTATTATGAGCCTATGTGTGATGTGCCATATTGTGTGGTCGTGCCTTATGGGTATAGTCATGAGTTAATGCAGTTGGTTGGGGTAAATGTCGGATGTTGATTTAGAATCGGGTATTTTGGAAATGAGTAAAAGGTCAGAAATTGAGGTATGAGGCTTATCGGTAGTAATAGAAAAGCTAAATTGCGGTTGTGGTGGTGTCTTCAGGCTTACGTAGGTTGGGGTGACGTAGGATCGCCCGCGGGTGTGTGTTGGAAATGCGCAATCAGTGATTGGATGAGTTCAAAGTAATCTTAGCACGTTCGAGGACGAACGTTTGTTTAAGAGGGGGAGATTGTGATGACCCAAAAGGTCATCCCGTATATTTCTAGCTAATTCTGTGTTTCGAGGTCGTGAAACCTCCTTCTATCTCACCTCGATTTTCATGTGCAGCCTGGACGTGTAGCCGGGAAGCCCTTATGTGAAAAATTGATTAAAATGATAATTTTCTATTGGAAATTTGAATAAAGTGGACTTCAGTCAATGTTTTTGGTAAACGGACCCGGACCCGCAATTGGACAGTCTCGGAGGGTCCGTAAAACAATATGGGACTTGGGGGTATGCCCGGAATCGAATTCCGAGGTCCCAAGTCCGAGAAATGAATTTTTAAAGAAAAATTGTTTTTAAGAAATATAAAGGTTTTTGAAAATGAAATTTGAGGTGACGCCTATGATATCGGGCCCATATCATGGTTCCTGAGCCTGGTACAGGTTCGATATGTCTTATATGTGCTATCTGTAAATTTGGTAAGAAACGGACTTAGTTTGACGTGATTCGGACCTTAAATGCAAAAAATAATGTTTAAAGGAGTTTTGAGAAATTTCATTGATTTTGAGGTTTAATTCGATGCTTATGATGTTATTTTGGTGTTTTGATTACTCGAATAAGTCTGTAGGATGTTTTTGAGGTTGTGTGTATATTTGGTTTTGAGCCCCGAGGTCTCGGGCGTGTTTCGGATAGGTTCTGAGTCCATTTTCCCTATTTTGAACTGCTGAAAACTGTCATCTGGTTTCCTTCTATGTAGTCGCATAGAAGGATACGCGATCGCATAGTGTGTCTGACTCTCCAAGTAATTTCCTTCACTTCGATCGCAATAGTTGGTCCGCGATCGCAGAAGCCAACTTACTCCTTATACGCAATCGCATAAGCTGTTCTGCGATCGCGTAGAGCATTTTAAGCCAGCTTCATTTTCATTCTACGCGATCGCGCCTCGATCCCCGCGATCGTGATTATTTAAAAGCCCAGGCAGATTATAATTTTCCAAAATTGGGGGTTTCACCATTTTAAACATATTTTGACTTCTAAAACTCGGTTTTGGGTGATTCCTTGTGGGATTTTCACACAAATTGAATGGGTAAGTGTTATTTCACTAGAATTAAACATATTTCATGAATTAGTTCTTGTTTTTATCATTTAAATTGTGTTTTGGGGTGAGGAGATTGTGGGTTTTGAAAGAAAACTTCAAAAAATGAAAATTGATGATTTGTATGACCAAATGTTATCGGAATTGGATAAATATGGTATGGGTGAACTCGTATCGGAATGGGTAATCGGAATTCGTAAAATTTGTCGGGTTCCGAGGTGCGGGCCTGGGGGTCAACTTTTGGGTCGATTTTTATAAAGTTGCAAAGATTGAAACTTTATTATTCGGAATAGTTCCTTATACGTTTTATATGTATTTTGAAGTTGTTTTAGTTGATTTTGATCCGTCTGGAGGCCTTCCCGCCCGAGAAGTCTATTTTTGAGTACCGGGTTGTCGTCTTTGAGGTAAATATCTTGCCTAACCTTGTGTGGTGGAATTACCCCTTAAGATTTGAGTCTTCTATGTTGATTGTAGTCCGTGTACGCGAGGTGACGACAACATGCTCAGACTTATTTGTGGAAAGTTGAACCTTTAGGAATCTTAGATCCTTATATTCGCCGACTATGAAGTGTCCTTAGCATGATTGAATTTCCTAATTTCTAGTGTCATCTTTATTTGCTTAAATGTGGAAGTTCTTGCTTTTGGATTTACTCCTATTACCTACTTGACTCCTAATTGACTTA
>ML380361.1:28970-45222 GCA_005239525.1 Nicotiana knightiana
TATAATTGTTTTGGTCTTAAATGAAGTTATGATTATTCTCTGCTGCTTGTCCTTAAGTGGAAATTGTTGAATATTCTCGTAACTGCTCAACCTTAAAGGAAGTTTAGATATTCTATACCCTCATGACTTGCCTTATATGGAGTTATCGGATTTGTGTAGATTTCTTGTTGTTCACCCGTGTAATTAGGTGCAGCTGTTACATGCTATTTTCCTTCCTTGTGGAGTGATTTTATTAATATGCCTATCTATCCTTATTATGTTTATTTCTCGTGAACTAGTATTGCCTATCTTGTGATCGAAGGTTATTGAGTTGATGTATTAATTGTATTCCGAGTTGTTGCCCATGTTGTTATTGTTGCTGTACTGGTTGTGGTGATGCACGAGGTTTCTTCCGTGCAGTTTTTGATATAGGGATTTGCACGAGGTTTCTGCCGTGCCGTGTTTACTACTATATTGCACATGCGGCGTGATAAGGCAGGATACGAGATTGAGTGTTGCGCATGTGGCGTGACAAGGTGGGAACATGTTTATGCACGTGTGGCGAAACAAGGCGGGCACATACCTTAATATTGCACATGTGGCGTGACAAGGTGGGAACATGTTTATGCACGTGTGGCGAAACAAGGCTGGCATATACTTTAATATTGCACACGTGGCGTGACAAGGTGGGCTATGGCAGGGATTGTTTGTGATAATTGTGTTGGCCTGGGGGCATTCCTTGTTGTTGATATTGTGTACTGGAACACTTACCTTGTGAGTTCATTCGTGTGGAAATTTATGAGATGACAATGTACGTGTTGCCCTTTTGTTTTCCTTATGTCTACTGGTTGTTGAAATCATGTTAAGACACCTGCACAAGCATACACGTAGTTAAGTACTACTAATGGATTCAGGACTCCTTGTGGTTGTCAAGTATAGATACTCTTGTTGTGCTTACCGTAAGGGTGGGAATGACCCAATTGGCACGTGAGTCGTCCGTGCAGTTAGTAGTCGAATGAGGGCGCAAATGCCAAGTGTTAGGGTTCGGATATTGGGACCCGTAAATGATGATTTGTCCGAGGTTCGGAACCTCGTGGAGACGACTATGAGTTTGATGTAGAAGTGGTTGAAGTTGTTGAGTCATTATGTGCTCGTGTTGCATATTTACATGCCGGATTGTCTGTGTTCTATTCAGTCTTTGTGTTACGTCATGGTTTCCGCTGATACTTATTGTTTTCCTTCTTTATCGAATTCACTGTCTTGTTAGCTATATGGCATAGCCTTTATATGTATATCATTATTTCCTTGATTCCGATATTGATACTTGTTTAGTTTTATTAGACCAGTGGGTGTCTTGACTAGTCCTCGTCACTACTTCACCGAGGTTGGTCTTGATACTTTCTGGGCATCGCTGTGGTGTGCTCATACTACTCTTCTGCAGCTTTTTGTGTAGATTCCAGGTTTTCGCATAGCCGGCCGAGTGATTGATAGTAGCACGGTTGCTGTTGTGGAGACTCAAGGTAAAACCATTTCAGCGTTCGCGGTTTCGGAGTCACCATCTTATCTTTTTTCAATGTTGCACTTATTTTTGAACAGTGGAATTTTTAGGAGTTTAGCGTAAATTCTTAAAAGCTTTTGACTTGTACTTCCGGGTTTTGGGAAAATAAAATGTGTAAAGAATTATTTATTTCAGAAAAGTATTAGATTCTATTTATTATTATTGTTATTCCTGAATATTAGGCTTACCTAGTCCTTAAGACAAGGTGCCATCACGATATCCAATGGAGGGAGATTTGGGTCGTGACAGGTTGATATCAGAGCCCTAGGTTCATAGGTGCTACGAGTCATAAGAGAGGTTAGTAGAGTCTTGCGGATCGGTACGGATGCATCTGTACTTATCTCCGAGAGGCTACTGAACTATTAGGATAACATCACTTCCTTCTTTCCGATCGTGCGAGTTCATTGATCTTGAACTTTGAACTTTAAAATTCTATTCTCTCACAGATGGTGAGGACGCGAGCTGTAGATTCTAAGGATGTTACCCTCGGAGCAGATGCCACTAGGGGCAGAGGTAGAGGCAAAGGTCGACGAGGGGCACGTGCCGCAGCTAGAGCACCTGCCAGAGCAGCCGTTGAGGAGCCGCCGACAGTTCCAGTTGGGGGACCGGAGGCGCCTGTTTTACACTCCGACTTCAAGAGATCTTGGCACAGTTTTGGGATGTGATTGGTACCTTAGCTCAGGCGGGCTGGATTCCGGATGCACCAGCTACTTCACAAGGCGGGGGAGGAGTTCAGACTCCCGTCGCCCATATTCCGGAGCAGCGAGATCAGGTTGGTCAGGTTCCAGGTGTCATGGCAGCACAACCTGGGATCACAGTTCCGCCCGTGGTTAGGGAAGCAGCATCTGAGGAGGAACAGCTTAGACTCGAGAGGTACAAGAAGTACCACCCTCCTACCTTCAGTGGATTGGCGACAGATGATGCCCAGGGTTTCCTGGAGGAGTGTCACCGCATTCTTCGTACTATGGGTATTGTGGAGATGAGCGAGGTTTCTTTCGTTATGTTCCAGCTCAGGGGAGCGGCTTATCAGTGGTGGCAGGCATATGAGTTGGGTAGCCCGGCCGAGTCAGCTTGACTTACATGGGGTCAGTTTTCAGAGATGTTCTTGAGTTAGTTTGTACCTCAGTCCCTCCGAGATGCATCGCGTGTGGAGTTTGAGCGGCTGTGCCAGGGCACTATGTCAGTATCAGAGTATGCCATTAGGTTCAGTCATTTGGCCAGACATGCACCTACTTTGGTTGCTATAGTTAGAGAGCGTGTTCGCAGATTCATCAAGGTCCTCAGGCGTGATATTCGATTTAGCATGGCTCGGGAGTTAGAGTCGGATATTTCATTTCAGCAGGTGGTAGGGATTGCTCGTAGAGTTGAGGGCATGCTGGATCGTGAGAGAAACGACATGCGGGACTGTGATAGAGATGTCAGACGAGGTCAGGAGAGAGAGGGAAGAGAGGTGAGGAGGCCTCGTGGGCCGGAGAGATTTACTGGTTCTTATTACGGAGGCAGGGTACAACACGGTAGGGGTTTTATGGGTCAGCCAGTTCAGTTTGCATTGCCGGCTTCGCATGGGGTTTCAGGTTCTCATGGGTCTCTGAGTACTCGAGTCGTGCAGTTTCCACAGGATGAGAGATTGTCCCAGGCTCCGGGCAGATGTGTCACAGCAGGGCACTCATGCTAGTAGAGGGCGCCCAAGAGGGGGTGGCACGACCCGTTGATATGTTTTGTATGGTAGGCTGGAGGCCGTTGTGCCAGATGTTATAGTACATGTATGTTTTGTTTTGTTACAGAGGGGAACCATTTGTATTTCATTATAGCTCTGCTGGTCGGGACGAGTTCCCTCACTGTTGTTTTGTTTATGAGTAAGTTTCATGCTTTGCACTCAATTTTTGTGTTTACTCCGGTTGGGAGATTCTGCGAGTAGTAGCCTATGTCTATTGTTTGTCTCTATTCAGTATTGAGAGATATGAGACCAGTAGTAAATTCCTGTTGTCCAGTACGGTAAGTTTGATGTGATTCCTGAGTATTTTTGTTTACGAGTTGTGATTTTAATACTCCATCGAGATGTGAGATCAGCTAGCATTATGATTTTATCAGCTGAGATGAATTAGTGGAGGAATTTCAATTGGCATGATATATTTTCGGTATGTGATTCAGAGTTGAGGGCGAGGTCCTCGTGATATTTGTGATCCGATATGTTTGGACCGGGCTGAGTACCGTAGTGGAAATTGTATCAGGATGGTATCCTTGTGATTTGTTCATGTGCTTTAGTTCCTTCCTTGTTATGTTGTTGTGTAAGTTAGCATTGATAGAGAGTCGTGTCTGTCGGGCTTGTATGATAGTTTCCTTATGTGTTTCTCCTTTCATATTCAGTCATTTTTCGTTTTGTGCTCCTTAAGTTTTAACTTGCGGGGTGTGTTCCCGGTGGTGTTAGTTGTGGCTTGGTGATTTGGGTGTCAAGGTTATGAAGTATTTGTGTTTCTTGCTTTATTATAAGTGTGATGGAGGTTGGGAATATAGTTCTATCGGATATGAGGCTAATTGCCAATGCTGAGTTGATTTCGGGCAGCCATTGCAACCCAAGTGTTATTATGAGCCTATGTGTGATGTGCCATATTGTGTGGTCGTGCCTTATGGGTATAGTAATGGTTAATCCACCTGGTTGGGGCTAATGTCAGATGTGGATTTAGAATCGGGTATTTTGGAAATGAGTAGAAGGTCAGAAATTGAGGTATGAGGCTTATCGGTAGTAATACAAAAGCTAAATTGCGGTTGTGGTGGTGTCGTCAGGCTTACGTAGGTTGGGGTGACGTGGGATCACCCGCAGGTGTGTGTTGGAAATGCGCAATCAGTGATTGGATGTGTTCAAAGTGAATCTTAGCACGTTCGAGGACGAACGTTTGTTTAAGAGGGGGAGATTGTGATGACCCAAAAGGTCATCCCGAATATTTCTAGCTAATTCTGTGTTTTGAGGTCGTGAAAACCTCCTTCTATCTCACCTCGATTTGCATGCGCAACCCGGACATGTAGCCGGGAAGCCCTTATGAGAAAAATTTATTTAAATGATAATTTTGTATTGGAAATTTGAATAAAGTTGACTTCAGTCAACGTTATTGGTAAACGGACCCGGACCCGTGATTGGAGTGTCCCGGAGGTTCCGTAGAAAAATATGGGACTTGGGGATATGCCCGTAATCGAATTCCGAGGTCCCAAGTCCGAGAAATGAATTTTTAAAGAAAAATTATTTTCTGAAAAATATAAAGGTTTTTGAAAAAGAAATTTGAGATGAAACCTGTGATATCGGGCTTATATCATGGTTCTGGAGCCCGGTACAGGTTTGATATGTCTTATATGTGCTATATGTGAAATTTGGTAAGAAACGGACTTAGTTTGACGTGATTCGGACCTTAAATGCAAAAATGATGTTTAAAGGAGTTTTGAAAAATTTCATTGATTTTGAGGTTTAATTCGATGCTTATGATGTTATTTTGGTGTTTTGATTACTCGAATAAGTTCGTAGGATGTTTGTGAGGTTGTGTGTATATTTGGTTTTGAGCCCTGAGGGCTCGGGTGTGTTTCGGATAGGTTCCGGGTCCATTTTCCCTATTTTGACTTGCTGAAAACTGTCAACTTGTTTCCTTCTATGCGATCGCATAGAAGGATTCGCGATCGCATAGAATGTCTGACTCGTGCAGTAATTTCCTTCACTGCGATCGCAATAGTTTGTCCGCGATCGCAGAAGCCAACTTACTCCTTATACGCAATCACATAAGTTGTTCTTCAATCGCGTAGGGCATTTTAAGCCAGCTTCAATTTCCTTCTACGCGATCGCGCCTCGATCCCCGCGATCTCGATTCTTTAAAAGCCTGGGCAGATTATAAGTTTTCAAAATCGGGGGTTTCACCATTTTAAACATATTTTGACTTCTAGAACTCGGTTTTGGGAGATTCCTTGTGGGTTTTTCACACAAATCGAATGGGTAAGTGTTCTTTCACTAGAATTAAATATATTTCATGAATTAGTTCTTGTTTTTATCATTTAAATTGTGTTTTGGGATGAGGGGATTGGGGGTTTTGAAAGAAAACTTCATAAAATGAAAATTAATGATTTGAATGACCAAATGTTATCGGAATTGGATAAATTTGGTATGGGTGAACTCGTATCGGAATTCGTAAAATTTGTCGGGTTCTGAGGAGCGGGCCCGGGGGTCAACTTTTGGGTCGATTTTTATAAATTTGCAAAGATTGAAACTTTATTATTCGGAATCGTTCCTTATACGTTTTATATGTATTTTGAAGTTGTTTTAGTTGATTTTGAGCCGTCCGGAGGCCTTCCCGCCCGAGAAGTCTATTTTTGAGTACCGAGTTGTCGTCTTTGAGGTAAGTATCTTGCCTAGCCTTGTGTGGGGGAATTACCCATTAGGATTTGAGTCTTCTATGTTGATTGTAGTCCGTGTACACGAGGTGACAAGCGCATGCTCGGACTTATTTGTGGAAAGTTGACCCTTTAGGAATCTTAGATCCTTATATTCGCCGAGTAAGAAGTGTCCTTAGCATAATAGAATTTCCTAATTTCTAGTGTCATCTTTATTTGCTTAAATGTGGAAGTTCTTACTTTTGGATTTACTCCTATTGCCTACTTGACTCCTAAGTGACTTATCTGAAGGTTTATTTCCTTTACTGCCATGCTATATCTTCTTAACTGCGTATCTCAAATTTGCAATTATCTTCATCTCAAACTATAATTGTTTTGGTCTTAAATGAAGATAAGGTTATTCTCTGCTGCTTTTCCTTAAGTGGAAATTGTTTAATATTCTCGTAACCACTCAACCTTAAAGGAAGTTTAGATATTCTATACCTTCATGACTTGCCTTATATGGAGTTATCGGATTTGTTTTTATTTCTTGCTGTTCACCCGTGTAATTAGGTGCGGCTATTACATGCTATTTTCTTCCTTGTGGAGTGATTTTCTTAATATGCCTAGCTCTCCTTATTATGTTTATTTCTCATGAACTAGTTTTGCCTATCTTGTGATCGACGATTATTGAGTTGATGTATTAATTATATTTCGAACTGTTGCCCGTGTTTTTGTTGTTGTACTAGTTGTGGTGATGCACGAGGTTTCTGCCATGCAGTTGTTGATATGGGTATTTGCACGAGGTTTCTGTCGTGTCGTGTTTACTACTGATATTGCACATGCGGCGTGATAAGGCGGGATACGAGATTGAGTGTTGCGCATGTGGCGTGATAAGGTGGGAACATGTTTATGCACGTGTGGCGAAGCAAGGCGGGCATATACTTTAATATTGCATATGTGACATGACAAGGTGGGAACATGTTTATGCACGTGTGGCGAAATAAGGCGGGCATATACTTTAATATTGCACACGTGGCGTGACAATGTGGGCTATGGCAGGGATTGTTTGTGATAATTGTGTTGGCCTGGGGGCATTCCTTGTTGTTGATATTTTGTACTGGAAAAATTACCGTGTGAGTTCATTCGTCTGGAAATTTATGAGATGAAAATGTACGTTTGCCCTTTTGTTTTCCTTATATCTATTGGTTGTTGAAATCATGTTAAGACACCTGCACAAGCATACACGTAGTTAAGTACTACTAATGGATTCAGGACTCCTTGTTGTTGTCAAGTATAGATACTCTTGTTGTGTACCGTAAGGGTGGGAATGACCCAATTTTGGCACGTGAGTCGTCTGTGCAGTTAGTACTCGAATGAGGGCGCAAATGCCAAGTGTTAGGGTTCAGATATTGGGATCCATAAATGATGATTTGTCCGAGGTTCGGAACCTCGTAGAGACGACTATGAATTTGATGTAGAAGTTGTTGAAGTTGTTGAGTCATTACGTGCTCGTGTTGCATATTTACATGTCAGATTGTCTGTGTTCTATTCAGTATTTGTGTTACGTCATGGTTTCCGCTGATACTTATTGTTTTCCTTCTTTATCGAATTCACTGTCTTGTTAGCTATATGGCGTCGCCTTTATGTGTATATCATTATTTCCTTGATTCCGATATTGATACTTGTTTAGTTTTATTAGACCAGTGGGTGTCTTGACTAGTCCTCGCCACTACTTCACCGAGGTTAGTCTTGATACTTACTGGGCACCGCTGTGGTGTGCTCATACTACTCTTCAACACATTTTCTGTAGATTCCAGGTTTTCGCATAGCCGGCCGAGTGATTGATGGTAGCGCGGTTGCTGTTGTGGAGACTCAAGGTAAAACCATTTCAACGTTCGCGGTTTCGGAGTCACCATCTTATCTTTTGTTTGCACTGTTGCACTTATTTCTGACTAGTGGTCTTTTTAGGAATTTAGCATAAATTCATAAAAGCTTATGACTTGTACTTCCAGGTTTTGGGAATATAAAATCTGTAAAGAAGTATTTATTTCAGAAAAGTATTAGATTCTATTTATTATTGTTGTTATTCCTGAATATTAGGCTTATCTAGTCCTTAAGACTAGGTGCCATCACGATACCCAACGGAGGGAGATTTGGGTCGTGACACTCTGGGAGGACCTCTGATGCGCGGACAGACCTCTAGCGGGATGGCCTCCACCCCTAGCTGCCTGACCTCCACCTCTAAAAATCTGTCCTTTACCTCTGGCTACTTGACCTCTACCCCTGGCTGGCTGGGCAGGCGGTGCTGGAACTATAGCACGGGAATTCTGATACTTAGATTTATTCGACGCGCGAGGACAATATCTAGCAATGTGCCTCGGGTCACTACAAGTGTAACAAGACCTCGGCTGCTGAGACTGCTTGCCGGCAAACTGACCCTGTCGACCAGTTTAATCACCCTGAACACTCTGGAGAGGAGGTGTACTGATAGGAGCTGATGGTGCACTGTAGACTGGCTGAGTAGAAGGAGGAATATAAGAATCGTGACTACCTGAGGTACGGTGTGAAGCCTGAAGTGCTGAATGGAGTGGCCTGGAAGAATGGCCTCTGCTGAAACTAACCCCGCCTCTAGATGAGGCACCACTGAAACCACCGGAATAACGAGGCCTCTTTTCTGATCCCCGACCTCCCATCCCAAGAACCGACTCAACCCTCCTGTCCACATTAGCCGCATCTTGAAAAGAAATCTCAGTCCCTGTCTATTTGGCCATTTTCAACCTAATGGGCTGAGCAAGGCCCTCAATAAATCATCTGACCCTCTATCTCTCTGTGGGCAACAAGAGAATAACATGTCTATCCAAATCCACGAAACGAGTCTCATACTGGGTCACGGTCATGCTGCCCTGCTGAAGTCACTCAAACTGACGACGCTTCTCCTCTCGAGTAGTAGCAGGCAAAAACTTCTCCATAAAGAGATGAGAAAACAGATCCCAAGTCAAGGCGGGCTACCCAACTGGTCGAGTCAACAAATAATCCCTCCACCATTTCTTGGCGGAACCAGTCATTTGAAAAGCACCAAAAGCCACCCCATTGGTCTCCAAAATACCCATATTACGCAATACCGCATGACAGCTATCCAGATATTCCTGAGGATCCTCTGAAGTCTCACCACTGAAATGATTAGGGAATAACTTAATGAACCTGTCCAATCTCCACAAAGCATCGGTGGACAACGGGCGGCACTGAAGCAACTGGCTGAATTATCCCCCAATTGGATTGGCTGCTGAAGTCTGAATCTGAGGAGTAGTCTGAACAGGAGTGTGGACCCCTCCTCCAGCCTGAGATGCGGCTGCTGCAGTAGGAAAAGTGCTAGTCTAGGCTGCACTCTCTATAATTCCCACTAAACGGACCAAAGCGTCCTGAAGTACCGGGGTGGCAATAGACCCCTCTGGGACCTGAGCTGGCCCTATTGGAATGGTCTGAGCTGGAACCCCCTCATTAATCTCAATCTAGGGTTCCAAAGATGGGGCTGCTGTCTGAGCAATGGGCTGAGTCATGCCCCTTCCTCGGTCGCTGGCGCGGCCTCGGCCTCCGCCCCTAGTAGGAGCTGCTCCTGCTGGAGGACCGGAGTGCTGGTCAGCGAAAGAGGAAGCACGTGTTCTCGCCATCTGTGAGAGAGTAGAAGAGTTAAATCAATATTTGAGATACCAAGAATCGCACAATAGAGTAGAAACAAAAATGAGTTTGTTCCTATCTTCATAGCCTCTGAGAGATAAGTACAGACGTCTTCGTACCAACCCCTCAGACTCTATCAAGCTTGTTCGTGAATTGTGAGACCTATGCAACCTAGTGCTCTGATACCAACTTGTCACCACACTTGCTAGGCAAGCCAATGTTAGAATTCAATTAACTATTTTTCCTTTGGTTACTTATTTAAACACAATAAAACAAATTTAGAGTAGATTAAATCTAATGATTTACGACGAATAACATTCCAAAATAAAATGATAAACAATTAAATAAACCGAGCCACGAACTAAATATATATAACTCTAGACTACCCCAGGGTCTGGTGTCACGATTCACGAACTTCTAAGAATACTACAATTAATGGGCCGAAAGAAATAATATATTTGTTTGAGTAAAATAAAACAGTCTCTATAAACTAAGAGAAGACTCCAGGAATCTGCAAACGCCGACAGATATATCTCATATCTCCGAATGATGAGTGACCGCTTCTAAAATCTCTAATGCTGGCCGGTACCTGGATCTGCACAAAAGAGTGCAGAGTGTAGTATCATTACAACCGATCTCATGTACTGAGTAAGTGCCGAGCCTAACCTCGGCGAAGTAGTGACGAGGCTAGGACAAAACACCACATAAAACTTGGACATCGAATCATTCTAACAGGAAATAATAGCAATTAAAGAATGTAAACAATAATTAATGGGAAGGGAGCATGCGATAGGATATTTTAAACATAAGGAATGAGGAAAACAATAAGGCAAACAAAGATAGTGATCAACAATAATTTTAGCAATCAAAGATTGCACGGCATCACCCTTCGTGCTTTTACTCTCAGCCTCACCAAATAATAAATAGAATACACGGCATCACCCTTCGTGATTTTACTCTCATCCTCACAAGATTATAATTTAGAATTGCACGTCATCACCCTTCGTGCTTTACTCTCTTCCTCACCTTATAAATAAATCATGCACGACATCACCCTTCGTGCTTTTCACTCTTCCTCACAATATAATTAAGTCATGCACGGCATAACTCTTCGTGATTTACACTCTTCCTCACAATCTCATCAAATCATAAACAACATAAAAAGGGATTTCACGAGAAATGGTATTTCATCATAATTTTTATCCCCATTTAATATTTCAATCTCAACTCAATATTTTCAAAGGAATTTCACAAGAAATAAATATTTCATCCTGGTTACTATCATTATTTAACATTTCAATCTCAACTCAATGTTCTCAACAGTTCACTAACAACAATAATCACAGATGATGTGCTTTAAGACAACCAGAATAACAAGAAATAGAATTTGCGACCTGAACACAATGTATAGGTACTCGTCACCTCACCTATACATTGGATTTAACAAACAAACAGGTAGCAAGTAGTCATACAATACCTATTCCCTCAAGCTAAGGTTAAATACAACACTTACCTCAATTCTGCATGCCACTCACTGCTCAATTATCACTTTTCCTTTCGAATTCACCTCCAAAACACTCGAATCTAATCATAATTAGTTTAATATCATTAATTCATGCTAAAGGAACCAACTTTACTGAAAATTATAGTTTTCCTAAGTTTTCTCAAAAAACGTTAAAACCCAACCCCGGGATCGCTTGGTCCAAATTGGGGGTCGGACCAAATTCCGTTTACCATTCATCCCCGAGCCCGAATATGAAATTAGTTTCGAAATCCAACCTCAATTCGAGGTCAAAATCCCATTTTTACAAAATTCCCTAATTCTACCCAAACCCTCAATTTTTACCATAAAAATTCTTGATTTTTGATTTAAAAGTGATGAAAAACATTGGGTAATTGAAAAAGTAGAGTTTAGAATTGATTACCTACACTTTGGAGATGAACTTTGGTGAAGAAAATTGTCTCTAGGGCTTGGTAGTTCGAAAAATAGGAAGAAAAAAAGTTCTGTCCGGTTTAACACTGTTTTAATATAGCTGGGCAGGCCTTCATCGCGTTCGCATAGAGTCAGGCCTGTTGCCCTTCGTGTTCGCGGTCAATGGGCCGCGTTCGCAAAGCTTTAGCTCCTCAGGCCTTCATGTTCGCGGTCACTAGGCCACGTTCGCATAGTGTAAGACCGGCCCCCTTCCCCCAGGTCCAGTAACACATCGCGATCGCGGAGGGAAGGGTGCATTCGCATAGAACAAAAAGGGGCCCCAGCGTTTTTACTCTTCGTGTTCGCGAATGAACCCATGCAAAGAACAATTGAACTGGGCACCAAAAACAGAAAACCAGCAGATGTTCCTAAGTGTAAAACACCCTGTGGCCTATCCGAAACTCACGCGAGCCCTCGTGGCTCTAAACCAAACATGCACGCAAGTCTAAAAAAATCATACGGACTTGCTCGTGCGATTAAATCATTAAAATAACATGTAAAACTATGAATTAAACCTCAAAACTCATCATTTTTCTCAAAAACACTTAAGGTTCCTCAACTGGACGTCCGAATCACGTCAAATAAACTCCATGCTCACCAAATTTCACAGATAGCGTTCAAATACTATAACAAATCTGTACCGGGATCATACGAACCTGCATGAACCTTCAACTAAGATTAGAATCTTGAGTAAACGACCTCCGAATAAGGATTTGAAGGTTCATGCAGGTTCGTATGATGATTTCGGTCTTGGGCGTATGTCCGGATTGAGTTTTGGATAACCGGGGAGCATTTTGGCGTATATTTTGGAAGTCAGTATTTTAAAGAAAATTTCCTAAGTTTGGCTTGAAGCGCATTGCAGCGACGTTGATGTCCGTTTGGGATTTAGAGTCTAGGAATAACTTCGTATGGTGATTTTGGAGTTGGGAGCGCGATCGGAAGTGAATTTGGATGTCCGTAGGTCATTTTGAAGTCATTTGGCTAAAGACAGAAATTTGAAGGTTTTTGAAAAATCCGACCGGAAGTGGATGTTCTGATATCGAGGTCAGAATGCGATTCCGGAAGTTGAGCAGGTCCGTAAAGTTGAATACGACTTATGTGCAAAATTTGAGGTCAATCGGACGTGAATTAATAGGTTTCGGCATCGGATGTAGAAGTTGGCAATTTTAAGTTCATAAAGTTGGGATTTGAGTGCGATTCGTGGTTTCGATGTTGGTTGATGTGATTTGAGGCCTCGAGCAAGTCCGTATTATGTTTTGGAACATGTTGGTATAGTTGGACGGGGTATCGGGGGCCTCGGGTGGATTCCGGGTGGTTAACGGATCAAGCTTGGGAGTTGAAGAAGGTTGAGGTTGCTTTCATCTGGTGTGACCGAACCTGCGAGGGTTTGGCCGCAGGTGCGGCTATGGCACCCCAGGTGCGAGGGATGGATGGTCTGGCTGGGAGCACAGGTGCGATGGCATTTCTGCTCCTGCGAAGACGCAGATGCGGACAGTGGGCTCAGGTGCGATTATTGGGCTGAGTTGAGGCAGCTGCAGGTGCGGGAGATTGGTCGCACTTGCGGGAGCGCAGGTGCAGATGAAGGACCAGAATGTTTTTAAACCGTGAATTGTTGGGCATTTCTTCATTTCTTCTTTGGCTTAGGCGATCTTGGGAGGCTTCAAAGAGAGGATTTCTTCATGCATAGGTAAATAAATTCCTCCCATTTCTAAGTTAAATACAAGATTTTATGCATGGATTATGCATGGAAATTGATTGGAAATTTGGAAAAATCTTAAAGAAACCTAGAAAATGTAAATTTGGAATTTAGCCACAAATTGAGCATGAATATTTGAGTAAATTGCATATTTGAGTTAGTAAGACTATGGGTAGAATATATCTTCGAGAATTTCGGATTTCCGGGCACGTGGGCCTGAGGGCATTTTGGTCATTTCACTGAGCGGGGTTAGGAAAGTATATAATTTGAATTTGTTGTGAGTATTAGGATGAATTTTCATTGCTTTGCCCGTTATGTGGTAGTTTTGGGGCGTTTTGCATCTATGGGAGTCGTCGGAAGGGCTTGGAAGCCGGTTATGGGACTACGGAGCGAGGTAAGTCTCCTTTCTAACTTTGTGAGGGGGAATCATCCCCCTAGGTGAATTAATTAAGTATATGCTCTTATCTTCGGGGGCTACGTATGCACGAGGTGATGGGAGTCCGTGCGTAGCTACTATTATGTCATGTCCGGCCTGTAATACTAAACTGCTAATTTAATCAAATTGGTAAATGAATATCTAAGAGAAGACTAGAGTTCATTTTGATAATCATCTAGAAAGGGGATTGATTCTTTCGTGAGTAATTGTGTACCTGATAGAGTTATATTACGGAAATATCATTAAACTTGGCAAATGAGTTTCAAAACAAAGAACCAAGAGCTATATTTCATGTCCCTTTAAAAAGAATTTTACCACTTCCCTGAGAAAAACTGCTTTCTTGATAAAATGTGGACTTATTATGTGGATATGTGTAACTTTGGGTGCCTGAGTCGCATGTATGATTAGCGAGCAGGATGACCCTGTATTGTGTGTATTCATATGAGCACCTGAGTCGCAGGTATGATTCGCGAACAGGCTAGTGTCACGACCCAAAATCCAACACAGGTCGTGATGGCGCCCAACACCGGAGTCAGGCAAGCCAACAATTATTTACTGGTGAGATTATCCTTATTTAACATACCAACCCCACATATTCGCAAAGTTTTAAGATTAGATCATTTAAATAAAAGCGAGAACATAAACCAACTTAAGTAAATACAGCCACAATGATCGTGATCCAATATATATATATATATATACAGTCCCAAAATAAAGAGTCTACTATGTGCGTCCCAGGAACTAGTGTCACAAGTCAACATGCGAACTAGTAGGATATACAAAAGGTGATACAAATTGTACTGCTGTCTGAGAGAAGTAGACATAAATAAACAAAAGATAACTCCATAGCACTGCTGAGAATCGTCAAGGGATGCAGCTCACCGTGGAGTCAGGTCCAGAATATATGTTAAGCTCCGGTCAGATAACCAGAAACATCCTTAGAACCTGTACAATTAAGTACATAAGTGCAGCATGAGTACATAAATATATATGTACCCAGTGAGTATCCCGCCTAACCTCGAAGAGGTAGTGACGAGAGGTTGACATGACACTCTTAGTCCAACAGTAATAATACAAAACAGGATATAACGAAATGCAGTAGACATGTGAGACAGTAGGAAGCAGATACCTATCAAATACAGAAATCCAGGAAACTATTGAAAATAAGCAACAATGTACACTTTCCTTTTCCCCCCAAATATCTGTCATGTCAATATCAATGGAAACAGTACCAAAAAGCCAAGCGCACACAAGGGTAAGACAACCGGCCGGAGTCATAAGGAAATATCAAGACACTGAATAGATGTAAAGCTTCCCCTGCTCGCGAATCATACCTGCGACTCGGGTGTTGACACATTTATGTATAATTACCATAAAGCTTCCCTCGATCACGAATCTTACCTGCGATTCGAGTGCTGACACACTTGTACCAATTTATCATAAAGCTTCCCTCGATCACGAATCATACCTGCGATTCGAGTGCTGACTCTCATACGTACATATATATACCTATATATATACTGACTTATCAATAACTTAGTAGGGCTATACCTGTAACAGGGATTGATCAACTGGGAGTTCAAGTGAAACTTTCCACATTTCCATATCAATTCAAAAGCAATAGGCAGCTCAGAGAACACCCAAAGATACATATAAGGCACACAGAGACATGCTTGTGAGCCCTAAAACTACCCGACATAGCCTGATAGTTGTAACGTACAGACTCTCGTCACTTTGTACGCATGTTGCCCCCAAAACAATTAAACACAGCATATATAACACCTATGGGGACAATTCCCTCTTACAAGGTTAGAAATGAGACTCACCTCGTGTCAAATCTACCCCTCAGACCAAGGATCCGCCCGAACTCTGACATCAAATACGATACAATGACATCAATGCATGCTCAAAGTAGGGAAATTATCCTATTTATTCAATAATTCAACATTCTTGAAGAATTCCCAAANTAAGCTCCGGTCAGATAACCAGAAACATCCTTAGAACCTGTACAATTAAGTACATAAGTGCAGCATGAGTACATAAATATATATGTACCCAGTGAGTATCCCGCCTAACCTCGAAGAGGTAGTGACGAGAGGTTGACATGACACTCTTAGTCCAACAGTAATAATACAAAACAGGATATAACGAAATGCAGTAGACATGTGAGACAGTAGGAAGCAGATACCTATCAAATACAGAAATCCAGGAAACTATTGAAAATAAGCAACAATGTACACTTTCCTTTTCCCCCCAAATATCTGTCATGTCAATATCAATGGAAACAGTACCAAAAAGCCAAGCGCACACAAGGGTAAGACAACCGGCCGGAGTCATAAGGAAATATCAAGACACTGAATAGATGTAAAGCTTCCCCTGCTCGCGAATCATACCTGCGACTCGGGTGTTGACACATTTATGTATAATTACCATAAAGCTTCCCTCGATCACGAATCTTACCTGCGATTCGAGTGCTGACACACTTGTACCAATTTATCATAAAGCTTCCCTCGATCACGAATCATACCTGCGATTCGAGTGCTGACTCTCATACGTACATATATATACCGACATATCAATAACTTA
>ML380361.1:45473-68639 GCA_005239525.1 Nicotiana knightiana
AATGCATGCTCAAAGTAGGGAAATTATCCTATTTATTCAATAATTCAACATTCTTGAAGAATTCCCAAAATCCAACCCCGGGCCCGCACGCTCGAATGCTGAAAACTCACAGAGGAATCGCTCACCCGAAGCCTAAGGATCGTTAATACATGATTTCTACTTGAATTTATAGCAATAAATGGGTAATTCACCAATTTCTCAAGAACCCTAAATTACTACCCAATTCTTGACTTTTCAATGATTTAGTAGTTAATTTAGCTAGAAGATCATGAATTAAACTAGTGTTGAAGTGGAATTAACTTACCTTGACAGTAGCTAGGTTGTGGTGTGCTCTCCCCAAGCTCACAAGACTCTAATAGTGGAGGAAAATAAATGAATGGGGTGAAATCCCGAGTTTCAAAGAATATATACTGCCTGGCCTACAGGGATTCCGCACCTGCGGCTCGGGGACCGCACCTGCGATCTGGGGTTTGCACCTGTGGAACTGGACGGGAAGGGCTGGGTTCGTACCTGCGGAGGGATGGCCGCAACAGCGGTTCCGCTTCTGTGGACTTTTGTCCGACACCTGCGAGAAAGGAGGACCTCACCTGGGGTCGCACCTGCGATGCTTGGGACCGCATGAGCGGTCCCGCACCTGCGACTTGGCAACTGTACCTGCGGTCACACCAGATCAGGTACACCAGCAACTATTTTAGCTGGTTTTTAGCCCCGTCGGGTGCACCCGAGCCCTCATCCAAATATACCAACAAGTCCCAAATCATAATACAGACTTGCTCGAGCCTTCGGAACACCCATAACAACACTAACACTCAAAATCACACCTCAAAACCCCATTGAACCAAACTTAGGAACTTTAAGTTTTCCAGACTTCACTAATAAATCGCCGAAACGACCTATACTACTCGGAATGACACCAAATTTTGCAGGCAAGTCACAAATGACATAACAGAACAATACCGGACTCGGAATTCCGTTCGGACCTCGATAACACAAAAACACATCCAAAACCACAATAGGAACTTAAGGAACTTCTTATTTCAATATTGGGCTCCGAAACGCTCCTGGGTCATCAGAAAGCATTCCGATCAAACGCCCAGGTCAAAATCATCACACGAAGCTACCAGAACCGACAAAACTCGATTCCGAGGTCGTTTACCCAAAATGTTGACCGAAGTCAAACTTGGGCTTAAAGGCCAACCTTAAGGAACCAATTGTTCATGTAGCACTCTAAACACCTCTGAATCTCGAACCACCAGTCCCCGCAAGTCATAAATCATAAAAAGCCGCTATGGGAAGTTTTATTTAGGGGAACGGGGTCCGATAACGCAAAATGACCGGTCTGGTCGTTACATTCTCCACCTCTTAAACAAACGTTCATCCTCGAACGGGTCTAGAATCATACCTGAAATGCTAAATATGTGTGGATATCTGCTCCGCATGTCCTCCTCGGACTCCCAGTTTGCCTCCTCAACTGGATGGCCCTTCAACTGGACCTTTACGGCAGAAACTCTCTTGGACCTCAATTGGCGGTCCTGTCTATCAATAATAGCAATTGGCTCCTCCTCGTAGCCCAACCTCTCATCCAACCGAATAGCTCTAAAATCAACCACGTGAGAGAAGTCGGCGTGGTACCTCCGAAGCATGGACACATGAAAAACTGGATGAACTCCTAATAAACTGGGAGGTAAGGCCAGCTCATAAGCAACCTCCCCAACTCGCCTCAACACCTCGAATGTACCTATAAACCTCAGGCTCAGCTTTCCCTTCTTCCCAAAACTCATAATACCCTTCATATGCGAGACATTCAACAGGACCCTATCTCCATCCATAAATGATACCTCACGCGCCCTCTGATCTGCGTAACTCTTCTGTCTGGACTGTGCTGTACAGAGCCTCTCCTGAATCAACTTTACTTTCTCCAAGGCATCCATCACCAGGTCGGTGCCATATAACTTAGCCTCGCCAGGCTCAAACCACTCGATAGGAGAACGACATCGCCGACCATACAAAGCCTCAAATGGTGACATCTCAATGTTGGACTGATAACTATTATTGTAAGCAAACTCGACCAAAGGCAAGAACTAGTCCCACTGACCTCCGAAGTCAATCACATATGCCCTGAGATGTCCTCCAATATCTGAACTGTATGCTCTGACTGACCATCAGTCTGAGGGTGAAATGCTGTGTTGAGGCTTATCTGGGTACCCATCTCACTATGTAATGCTCTCCGGAAGTGCGAGGTGAACTGAGGACCTCGATCTGATATGATGGACACCGGCACACCTTGCAATCGGACTATCTCCCGAATGTAGATCTGGGACAACCCCTCAGAAGTATATGTAGTAGCTACTGAAATGAAATGCGCCGATTTGGTCAATCTATCCACAATGANTGGCAACTGTACCTGCGGTCACACCAGATCAGGTACACCAGCAACTATTTTAGCTGGTTTTTAGCCCCGTCGGGTGCACCCGAGCCCTCATCCAAATATACCAACAAGTCCCAAATCATAATACAGACTTGCTCGAGCCTTCGGAACACCCATAACAACACTAACACTCAAAATCACACCTCAAAACCCCATTGAACCAAACTTAGGAACTTTAAGTTTTCCAGACTTCACTAATAAATCGCCGAAACGACCTATACTACTCGGAATGACACCAAATTTTGCAGGCAAGTCACAAATGACATAACAGAACAATACCGGACTCGGAATTCCGTTCGGACCTCGATAACACAAAAACACATCCAAAACCACAATAGGAACTTAAGGAACTTCTTATTTCAATATTGGGCTCCGAAACGCTCCTGGGTCATCAGAAAGCATTCCGATCAAACGCCCAGGTCAAAATCATCACACGAAGCTACCAGAACCGACAAAACTCGATTCCGAGGTCGTTTACCCAAAATGTTGACCGAAGTCAAACTTGGGCTTAAAGGCCAACCTTAAGGAACCAATTGTTCATGTAGCACTCTAAACACCTCTGAATCTCGAACCACCAGTCCCCGCAAGTCATAAATCATAAAAAGCCGCTATGGGAAGTTTTATTTAGGGGAACGGGGTCCGATAACGCAAAATGACCGGTCTGGTCGTTACATTCTCCACCTCTTAAACAAACGTTCATCCTCGAACGGGTCTAGAATCATACCTGAAATGCTAAATATGTGTGGATATCTGCTCCGCATGTCCTCCTCGGACTCCCAGTTTGCCTCCTCAACTGGATGGCCCTTCAACTGGACCTTTACGGCAGAAACTCTCTTGGACCTCAATTGGCGGTCCTGTCTATCAATAATAGCAATTGGCTCCTCCTCGTAGCCCAACCTCTCATCCAACCGAATAGCTCTAAAATCAACCACGTGAGAGAAGTCGGCGTGGTACCTCCGAAGCATGGACACATGAAAAACTGGATGAACTCCTAATAAACTGGGAGGTAAGGCCAGCTCATAAGCAACCTCCCCAACTCGCCTCAACACCTCGAATGTACCTATAAACCTCAGGCTCAGCTTTCCCTTCTTCCCAAAACTCATAATACCCTTCATATGCGAGACATTCAACAGGACCCTATCTCCATCCATAAATGATACCTCACGCGCCCTCTGATCTGCGTAACTCTTCTGTCTGGACTGTGCTGTACAGAGCCTCTCCTGAATCAACTTTACTTTCTCCAAGGCATCCATCACCAGGTCGGTGCCATATAACTTAGCCTCGCCAGGCTCAAACCACTCGATAGGAGAACGACATCGCCGACCATACAAAGCCTCAAATGGTGACATCTCAATGTTGGACTGATAACTATTATTGTAAGCAAACTCGACCAAAGGCAAGAACTAGTCCCACTGACCTCCGAAGTCAATCACATATGCCCTGAGATGTCCTCCAATATCTGAACTGTATGCTCTGACTGACCATCAGTCTGAGGGTGAAATGCTGTGTTGAGGCTTATCTGGGTACCCATCTCACTATGTAATGCTCTCCGGAAGTGCGAGGTGAACTGAGGACCTCGATCTGATATGATGGACACCGGCACACCTTGCAATCGGACTATCTCCCGAATGTAGATCTGGGACAACCCCTCAGAAGTATATGTAGTAGCTACTGAAATGAAATGCGCCGATTTGGTCAATCTATCCACAATGACCCAAACCGTGTCCACTTTCCGCAAAGTCCGAGGCAACCCAACCACGAAGTCCATAGTGATGTGCTCCCATTTCCCCTCAGGAATGGGCATCTGCTGAAGTAGGCCTCTTGGCCTTTGGTGCTCACATTTCACCTGCTGGAAATTATGACACCTAGTCACATACTTCACAATGTCCTTCTTCATCCGCCTCCACCAGAAATGCTGCTTCAAGTCACGATACATCTTCTAGGATGAATAGAATACCGAGAGCTGTGTGCCTCCTCTAGAATCCTCTCCCTCAGACCATTAACATTAGGAACACACAAGCGGCCCTGAAGTCTCAGAACACCATCATCGCCAATAGTAGCCTCCTTGGCCTTACCCCAAACCACTGTCTCCCGAAGCTCTGCTAAGCAGGGATCATAGAACTTCCGAGCCTTAATCTCCCCCGATAACAAAGACTGAGCAACCACATGTGCTAAAACTCGACGAGGCTCTGAAAGGTCTAACCTCACTAGGAGATTGGCCAAGGACTGAATGTCCAAGGCTAGAGGTCTCTCCTTTGCTGCGATATATGCCAAGCTACCCATACTCTCCGCCTTCCTGCTCAAAGCATCTGCTACCACATTTGCCTTGTACAGGTGATAAAGAATGGTGATATCATAATCTTTCAACAACTCAAGACATCTACACTGCCTCAAATTAAGATCCTTCTATTTGAACAAGTGCTGCAAGCTACAGTGGTTTGTATAAACCTCACAGGACACTCCATACAAGTAGTGCCTCAAAATCTTAAGAGAGTGAACAATCGCCGCCAACTCCAAATCGTGCACAGGGTAATTCTTAAAATCTTAAAATGATGTTTTGGGTCGAGTACCCTATTTTACTGATTCGCCCGAGGGGCCTTTTGAGTGGTTCTTGTAAGTGAGGCCGAGGGCTTGATTGTGAGGATATGACATGCTACGAGGTGGCTTGATATTAGCGCTTGGGCTGAAGGAGTCCCTCCGGAGTCTGCACACACCCCTAGTGAGCGCACCGAGTGCTGAGTGACGAGTGATTGGGAGGCATGAGTGACTGTGAGGTGCTGAGTGACTGATTATGAGTGACTGTGAGGCATGCCCGAGGGGCTGATTATGATACATGTTTTTCCCGAGGGGCTACTTATGATTTTACTACTTTCACTCTCAGCTTATGAAGCATATTTTTCCCGAGGGGCCTCTATATGATTCATTTCATTTTCATACTAAATCTTTCGGTTTGAAGTTGTTGAAAATATACGTTCTTCAAAGGATTTTTCTAAAGTTGGTTTTAAGGCATGATGATTTCATATATCTATGTTATACTGTTGGAAATAAAGGTTGTGCATCTCGTGATTTGATGACATTGATTTTATGTGTTTCTTGCTGCTCAGACCTGATTTATTTTCATTACTACTGATTTGGTGTATTCACATTACTCCCTGCACCTTGTGTGAAGATTCAGGTATTAGGGTAGGGTGAGCTGTCTATCTGTTCCAGAGATTGTCAGAGGTTTGCGAGGTAGTTGCATGCATCCACAGTCCTTCTCCCTCTCCTGCCTACTATTATAGAATTTATTTTCTTTTGAGTTGTATATTTTATGTAGATGCTCATGACCAGTGACTCCGGGTTCTCGAGGGTTTTATTTAATATTCAGTATAGCTTTAACTGTTTTATAAATGTTAAAAGGAAACCTTTATGGGTAATCAGTATAGTAAAGATGTAAATGGGAGCTTATTATGATTTGAGTGAAGTTTTGGCTGGCCTAGTTCCACGATAGGCGCCATCACGACTGGCCTAGATTTGGGGTCGTGACAGCTTGGTATCAGAGCGGTAGGTTACATAGGACTCACCGATCATGAGCAGGTTTAATAGAGTCTTGCGGACAGGTACGGAGACATCTGTACTTATCTTCAAGAGGTTGCGGAACCCTTAGGAAAAATCTCACATTCTTGAGTTCTTGTCGTGCGAATCCATTGAATTCAGCGAAGAGTGTAACTCTTGAATACCTTTCATGTATTTGAACGCGCACGAGAGTGCTTGGTATCACTTGTGCATCGATGGCTTGTGGCTTCCATGGATGAGATGTGATTTTGGCATATTGGAAATGGGCCAGTCTGGAGGACTTGAGGCCGGATTCATTCTGTGGCTTGATTGCTGAGATTTTCATTGTGTGGGCACATGTAATTGGGGACTTGTATGTCCGTTTCTGTTCTTATTGATGAGAATTGGTGACTAGATGCCTATGTGGCGGGTGTGATTTGATGGTTAGATGTGTTCAGACTGTGATTTGTGACAAAAGGGTTGGCTGGAAATATGGCAAGCTTTATTGAGTGTTTGATTTCTGTCTCGATTTGGTATATGGCTTTGAGTTGTGAGTATGTTGGAACACCTCTCATGTTGTGTAGTTGTGGAGTGAAGCGGATTTTTCTGTTGGGTTATGAGTTCCTGATGATGTCTTTTGAGCTGATCATTTTCCCCAGTAACGTTCATGTATTTGATTAACAGTGTATTCCAGCCGTATTAGAACTCCTTGTTATTGTATTCATTGATGGCGTCCTGGCATATTCGCATAGCCAGGATTATCATACTCAGTATCTGAGGATGGCATTATAAGGATTCAGGGAGGTAAGGCTCTATGTTGATCCTCCGAGTGTGAATTTTGGCTCGGTTCGGTAGCATTCTTGGGACACGTGGTGTCCAGTGAAGGTATCCATGTGGTCAGGCATATGTGGGTAGAGCTTCCAGAAGCTCGAGATTTCTGTGACCACCGCTCCAGTGTTAGTTCTGCCATCAGCTTCAGGTTTTTACCGCGTATCGTGGTGCCTCGAGGGTAGGCATTGGTTGTGTTCAGATGCAGGAAGGTATAGTGATTGCGTGATAGTTTTGGTCTTCAGAAATGAGTGGAGAGATAACATTTGAGGCTAAGCGGGCAGGGGTATCTCCCGCGGGTTGTCCCAGGGTGTGTGGTCCCTATGTAGTTCTGTAATACGTTCTCTTCTACCAGTAAAATGGTATATATTGTAATTGGAGTTTAGATCGCTTGTGGAAGTTGGCGTGACTATTACAATGGTGAATGCGAGATTTGTAGATGACTTTAGCTGTTAGATGGATGGTGATTATTATGAGCATTGTGAGTTATTGTTTGTCTCGATCGTTAGCTTTGAGACAAGTGGGGGAGTCTGTTAATGATAAGTTGATTGCATGATTATGTGTGGTATTGGTTTCAGTTCGAGGTATACTGGTAAATCAGTTATGACCTGCAGGTGTGGGGTCTGGGAATGTCACGAGTAATGGAAATTTCTTCGATATAGGTTGCAATGTACTTTGTTGGGTAATTGGGTTCTATTGAATGATTTAGTGGAAGTTGTAAAAGGTGTAGTGTGTGCAGTATATGAATTTGCTTGTGGCTGTGGATTACTTTCCTAGTATGTTAGTGTGCAAACGGGTCAGATTGATTCTGTCTAATTAGTCGGTGTGATTGAGATTTACGTTAGAGGGTGTCAAGACTTGTGGCATATCTACATCATCAAGGGTTCTACATATCAGTATAAGAAAGGTGAAGGTAATGGCTTTAGATTCGAAGGAAGTCTCTGCAGGGTAGGTATTTTGAATGTGGTACTTTTGGGGATATTTGAGAGAGTATTCAGCGGCTTATGAGCCTTAGACGGTATGGTTTTATGCTTGGGTAGTGTGTGGTGAGTCTGGATTGAGAATTGTGGTATTACGACAGGGAGAAGTATCAATTTGAAGGTAAGTCAGAAGGAACTTGGGTAAATAGGGCAACTTGGTAGTAGGTCGGATCGGCATGGTAAGGGATACGATTAGTTCTTTGGGTGTTCATAAGGTGACAAGTTTTTCGGGTGTTTCTTAGCAATGCTCTTGGATTTTTGGTGGCATGCGTAGTTGGTTGAGTTAGAAGAATTCAGTCGTGATGATTTGGTGTTCCGCAAATGGGATTTTGGATAGTTCCGGATGGTTTCTACCGCGGTTAAGGGTGCATATTTTCTTATGACATGTACTGAATTTGTTTCTAAATGGGATCCAATGGGAGTTCTTGGCTAGTTGGGTACGTAGTTGCTTGTGGCTCAGAAGGGACCATGGAGTTCCCGTATTTTTCCTAGGTTGGCATGGCATGTGCGGTATGTTGGGTAAAGTTGAGATTTGCATATGTGATGTCACGGTTCGGTTGTGGAAGGAAGGTCATAAATTCTTAGGCAGCATGGGCAGTTTCAGATGACTAGGTAGATGACATCACTAATTGGTGCGACTTGATGAGGGTATATATTTCAGAAAGAGCAATGTGTTTGAGTTAAGGGTACTTCATTGGTATAGCGACGCCCTATTGTTGGATCGACTGTTGATATTCAAGGTTGCTTGGTAAACGGAAGAATTATAGGGGTATCCCTCGTGGAATGAGCGAGAATTTGGGATGTGTTATGTATTCGAGCGGTGGGTTGTGATCAGATATGGTAATCCATACGTTTCATGGACTTCGAGACTGAGGGTTCTCATAAACAGGATATTTTGTGGGAGTGAACTGTGAAGATGCGAGCTGAGCTAGTCGGATGTTAGTATGTACCATGATTCCGTCATTATGAATTTTTCGGTAAGTTACCTATCTGTTGTGGGTGATCAGAGTTAATTTAGGGTCACTGGTAGGCTAATATAGGTGTGTGTGCTACACCGGGTTGGAATTGTTGTCTCCGAGTTTCTATTATTGAGAAATGTACCATTCGATTGTGATTGAGTTTATTCATGTCCTAGATTGATCTATGAGTTACCCTTCGGTATTGCGAGGAGTGGTGATTATTTGTTATATGCACATATCGTGCAGTTCTAATTAGGCGTTATAGCTAGATTTGAGTAAGGTAAGTAATTGGGTGTTGCGGGATTGAGACGTGTTGGTTATATACCTTCTGTTTTGGGTGGCATGGTATCGTCCGGTTTCCCCCGTGGTTATGGCAATGCACTTTGAGTACTTGATGTCGAATTTTGAATGGTTATTGATTTTGGGAAAGGTGTCTTGAAATATTTCAAGTGGACCAGCGTTGGATGAGATCGTGCAGTGTAGCGGAGTTATGTAGGGGTATGACCTTTGGTATTGGATACATGTGTTTTTTATTTTTACCGTGTGCGCTAGGCTGTTAGTGTGATATGGTGATGGTAATATTTAATGACAGGATAGTCCTCTCGTGTGGCTCTTTTATATAATTTGATTACATTGGGAAGTTGCTGTTAAGTGCACAAGTTGCACAGGTTTTGACTTCGAATTGTATCGATGTGTCATGTTATCAGGGTGGTCGTGATGGATAGAGGAGGTCATTGGACCTAAAATGAACATTTTCAGAATTTTCTACAGCATAGTTGGGAGGATAAATATCTGGAGTCGGCTTAGAAATCTGCCACAATTCCTATTTGGGAAGGAGGAGTTTCATGTCTGACTGATCGGACGAATGGTTGTTAGTTCTACGTGCTTCTTTCATCATCAGCAGTATATGGAAGTGTTAGAGCGAGGCATTTCTTGATAAGAGGTTATGTGCCGGTATTGGGTTGTTTTGAGTAGTTATTGAGGTTAAGAGTTATCGCTATAAGTGTTTGAGTCACGCGGTGTATTATGTGATTTCATCTGGGGTACGTATATGGCTTGATTCAGCATGTTCAGACTTGTTCAATTTATAGTTATGAAAAGTTTGATCTTGTATATTATTTCAGAAGTGGGAATTTGGTTCTACGGTTTAGGGGTTAGGATTTGATTTCGAAATTTCAACGGTATTGTGCCATTGGACCTATATGGGATAGGGTGACGTGGGATCACCCCGGGGTATGTGCATGGTAAGCTACGTAACAGTTTGATGGTGTTGGAGAACAACTCTTGGCACGTTCGAGGACGAGCATATGTTTAAGTGGGGGAGGATATAACGACCCGGCCGGTCGTTCCGAGAGTTTAGCCCCGTTTTCCCCGTTTCTGCTTCATTTTAGGTGGTTCGGCTTCATTTATGTGTGTTGGTTCGGTTGGTTCGGGTTCAGAGTGGTCATGGTGAGAATTGAGGCATTTGGTCTCTCAAGGTAGCCTAATAGTTGAGAAAGTCAACTGAGAGTTGACTTATTGGTGAACGACCTCGGAATGAGGATTTTATGGCTCGGATGGTTTCATTAGCTGATTTGGAACTTAGGAGTCTATTCGGAATGAAGTTGTGATGTCCGGTGTAGAATTAGGCTTGAATTGGCGAAAGTTAGTTTTTGATGATTTCCAGTCGGCAGTGGAAAATAGGCTATCGGGGTCGGAATGGAATTTCGGAAATTGGAACAGGTCCGTAATGTCATTTTGAGTATGTGTGCAAAATTTCAGGTCAATCGGAGGTGTTTTGGTTGGTTTCGGCGTAGTTGGCGAAATTTGGAAGTTCTATAGTTCATAGGCTTGAATTTGATGTGATTTTGGTGTTTTTGCGTTGTTTTTGGTGTTTCGAAGGCTCGACAAAGTTTGAATGATGTTATGGGATATGTTGGTATGTTTTGTTGAGGTCCCGAGGGCCTCGAGTGTGTTTCGGGTGGTTAACGGACCAACTCTTGGCTTGAAAACTTGGCAGATATTTGCTGGTGTGAGTTTCTGGTTTCCTTCTACGCGATCGCGGGAGGGTGTTTGCGATCGCGTAGACCTATCTGGTGATGGCAGGATTTTTGTTATATGAGATCGCGTGGTGGAGGTTGCGATTGCGTGAGTGTGAGGTTGTTGTGTAGTGCGATCGCGTGGTGTTGTTCGTGTTCGCATAGAGTTAAAGGGCGTGTGAGTGGGCTGATCCGTTGTTCTTCGCGATCACGTAGAGTGGTTTGCGATCGCGTGGGTTTATGTCCTGCTGAATCACGATCGCATGTGGATTTCTGCGATCGCTTAGTGCAATTTGATGGGGCAGCAGTTTTGTTCTTCGCGATCGCGTGGGAGCTTCCGCGACCGCAGTGAAGAAAGAGGTCTGGACATACAGTTTTTAAGTTCTATTTCGGGGATTCTTGGCCATAACTTATTTTTCCATTAGAGAGCTCGGGGGAAGGACATTCTGGACGAGCTTTTCAGCGGGGTTCTTGTGGTAAGTGTTCTTCAATCATTTTTTGTTCAATTTAATGAATTTGTCTTGATTTTCAACATGCAATTTAAGGAATTAAAGTAGAAAAGTTGGGGACAATGGGAGGAAAATTTGGAAAATTCTTTTGGTGTTTTGAGTGGGCATTTGAGGTCGGATTTTTGTAAATTTGGTATGGGTAGACTCGTAAGGGAATGATGATTCTAGTGATGCAAATTTTATCGAATTCCGAGGCGTGGGCCCGGGGTTCGGGTTTGGCCAAATTTCGAGATTCTTGTATAATTTGATAGTCTTCAATTGGGTCGTGTTCCTTTGGTATATATTGATGATGTTAAACTGGTTTTGGCTAGATTCAGAGCAATCATGAGTCAATTTTAGGGGCAAGAGCATAACGGACTAGTGTTGTGGCCCGGTATAGGTAAGTAATGGTTATAAATCTGGTCCTGAGGGTATGAAACCCCGGACTACATATTTCACACTGATTTTAGAATGACGCACATGTCGGATGACGAGTATGTGGCGCGCACTGACTTTTGGAATTGGAGTAGGTCCACTCCGCAGCAGCAAAAGAGTTGCATATTTTACTCAAAACCTTATTTTAAATTATGTTCTAAAGATTTTCGAAATATTTGGGCTATAAGCCGTGTTTGTGGCCTCGTGTCGATCTGTTTAGACCCCTTGGGGGATTTTTATTGCTGTTTTCCTCACTATTTGTTGATGATTTCACTCAGCCACATTGTGCTTACTATTTTCGAAACTCAGTCTGATTTACACTAATTTGAGATTTTAAAATGATGTTTTGGGTCGAGTACCCAATTTTACTAATTCGCCCGATGGGCCTTTTGAGTGGTTCTGCTGAGTGAGGCCGAGGGTCTGATTGTGAGGATATGATACGCCACGAGGTGGCTTGATATTAGCGCTTGAGCTAAAAGAGCCCCTCCGGAGTCTACACACATACCCAGTGAGTGCACCGAGTGCCGAGTGTCGAGTGTTGAGTGCCGAGTGCTGAGTGTCGAGTGTTGAGTGACGAGTGTTGGGAGGCATGAGTGACTGTGAGGTGCTGAGTGACTGATTATGAGTGGCTGTGAGGCATGCCCGAGGGGCTGATTATGATACATGTTTTGCCCGAGGGGCTACTTATGATTTTACTACTTTCACTCTGAGCTTATGAAACATGTTTTGCCCGAGGGGCCTTTATATGATTCATTTCATTTTCATACTAAATCTTTTGGTTTGATGTTTTTTGAAATATACGTTCTTCAAAGGATTTTTCTAAAATTGGTTTTAAGGCATGATGATTTCATATATCTATGTTGTACTGTTGGAAAGAAAGGCTGTGCATATTGTGATTTGATGACATTTATTTTGATGTGTTTCTTGCTTCACAGACCTGATTTATTTTCATTACTACTGAGTTGATGTACTCACATTACTCCCTGCACCTTGTGTGCAGATTCAGGTGTTAGGGCAGGGTGAGCTGCCTATCTGTTCCAGATATTCTCGGAGGTTTGCGAGGTAGCTACATGCGTCCGCAGTCCTGCACCCTCTCCTGCCTACTATTATAGAATTTATTTTCGTTTGAGTTGTATATTTTATGTAGATGCTCATGACCAGTGACTCCGGGTTCTCATGGGTTGTATTTAGTATTCAGTATAGCTTTAACTGTTTTATAAATGTTAAAAGGAAACCTTTATAGGTAATCGGTATAGTAAAGATGTAAATGGGAGCTTATTATGATTTGAGTGAAGTTTTGGCTGGCCTAGTTCCACGATAGGCGCCATCACGACTGGCCTAAATTTGGGGTCGTGACAGAAAAATGCGGACCTCAGAGGAGGAATGCGGACCGCACATCACGGAGTTCTCCAGATTTTCTTGTCTTTCTTCGGAAGCTTATATCTTTTGATTCACAAAGAATTTTAAAATGATTCAAAAATGAAAATTGTATCCCTTTGTGTCTAGTTTCCAGAAAGGTAAAGAAGTCATCATTTAGACATCTATAAGGAAAGTTATGTCCAAAATACTAAGTCCTGACAGTTCAGTCACCAAAAGGATGCTGCCGCACCATTTTTGTGCGACCGCAGGAGCTGGGATGTGCGGTTGCACTTGGAATTGTGCGGACCGCACGTTGGGAACTCACGTTGGGCCTAGGGGTCGACTTTTGGGTCGATTTTTTATGATTTTGTAAAGATTGAGACTTTATTATTAGGGATCGTTCCTTATACGTTTTATGTGTATTTTGAAGTTGTTTTAGTTGATTGTAAGCCGTTCGGAAGTCTTTCCGCCCGAGAAGTTTATTTTTGAGTACCAGGTTGTCGTCTTTGAGGTAAGTATCTTGCCTAACCTTGTGTGGGGGAACTACCTCTTAGGATTGCGTCTTCCTTGTTGATTGTAGTCTGAGTGTGCGAGGTGACGAGTGTGTACTCGTACTTATTTGAAATTAGATTGCCCTTTTAGGATTCGTTATATTACCTATTTAAATTAGAATTACTTGTTTTTGGATTCTTCATTGGCTATTTGACTTTTCTTGACTTAACTGAATATTCTACTTCTCTTATCATCATGCTATATTTTCTTCATAGCTTGCCTAATTGACTATAATTAGTGTCATCTAGCCTTATAGTTGACTAGCCGTAGTTGGAACATTTATTCCTTGGAGTCAAGCATGCCCCTGAGTCTTACATTGTGATTTATATGACTATTCCCTTAAGTGCCACTTAGGTCTAATTGTTAGACATTTATGTTATTGGTATTTCCTTGACGTTGCCTATTATTGGGCCTTTTGTTTTAAGCTGAGTGTTATTCTGTGAAGTAAACTGTTTAGGTGAGATTGATTATAGTTGTTTCCCTTGCCGGGATGTTATGGTTTCTGTTACTGTTTATGCTGTTAATGATATGGTTTGTATTGTTGACTCCCTTGCCGGGATGTGATGGTTCCCATTACTGTTTATGCTGTGAATGATATCGTTTATATTGTTGACTTCCTTGCCGGGATATTGTGGTTTCTATTACTGGTTATGCTGTTAATGATATTGTTTGTATTGTTGACTCCCTTGCCGGGATATGGTGATTTTTGGGTCATATTGTTGGTTTTTCCTTGCCAAACTGTTGTTGTTGATATTGTTTGGGTGAGGAAGAGTTTATATCATGAAGGATAATGTCGTGCCATGTTCATGATATTTAGCACGAGGGAATATTTCGTACCATGTTTATGATATTTAGCATGAGAGAATATTCCGTGCCATGTTTATGTTATTTAGCACGAGGGGAAATTCCGTGCCATGTTTATGTTATTTAGCACGAGGGAACATTCCGTGCCATGTTTATGTTATTTAGCACGAGGGGACATTCTGTGCCATGTTTATGTTATTTAGCACGAGGGAAAATTCCGTGCCATGTTATGTTATGTTAGCACGAGGGGACATTCCGTGCCATGTCATGTTATGTTAGCATAAAGGGACATTCCATGCCGTATTTATGCATTACTATTTCCCTTGTTCCTGTTTGCTATTTGCCACATTTACGGGCAAGATTTGATATTCCTCCTGTACCGAACGACAATTTCTGAGTTGCGGACTGAGTTCCGACGGATAAATCATGAGGAGATTTTGATCAAGGAATTTTATTGAAAAGTATTATTGAAGAAGTAATGGTTTTGAAATGATTATAATTGAATGACATTTACATCGAAGGTATATTTAAAAAACACTAGTCTTGCCTAAAATGATATTTGGAAGTCATTTATTGGGAAAGCATCTTTGGAAAGTTTCGTATTTTGAAAGAAACTATATTTTACATAAGTCTCTCTATTAAATATACTTATATCTACGTTTGGAGAAAGTATGTTTCCAAAGGAAACTCTTCCATACTAAAATGATTTTATTTGCAAAACTTTTTCATATGAACTGATGTATAAATATTTCCACCAGTCTATGGATTTCAAAGGCTAAGGCCCGATGTGAACAAACCGACGTAGAGTTGAGTTATTGACGTTCTCTATTGTCTTGTGTTTCCTTTCGTTTTGGCTTGTTTTGTTGTCCATCTTTCTGTGTACTGTTATGCTGTTTCGTGATTGATTTCTGTGATTTCCTTCCGCTTTATATTGTCGTTGTCGTAAATTATTCCGTGAAGCCTTAGGTAGATGTAACGTTCGGTCATTTCTATATTCATGTTATTTCTTTTGTAGACCAGTGGTGTCTTGACTAGTCCTCGTCACTACTCCACCGAGGTTAGTTTTGATACTTACTGGGCACCGTTGTGGTATGCTCATACTACACTTCTGCACATTTTTTTGTGCAAATCCCAGGTATATATTGTAGTAGTTGTGTGGATGATTGCCGAGGAGACTCAAGGTAACCTGCTGTTGTGTTCTCAGGCGTCGGAGTCACCTTCTTTGTATTTATTATTCATACACTGTTGTATTAATTTCCAAACAGATGTACTTAGAAGTTGTAGAAGATTCGTAGAGCTAATGACTTGTACTACCGATTTTGGGAAAGTTTGTACATTCTGTTGAGATTTTATATCAAGACTGCTAGCCTTCCTTTATTATTGTTGTTATTCAGTAACTGTTAGGCTTACCTAGTCCCTAAGACTAAGCAAGAAATTTCTAATTTAGGCTCACCTCGCATACGCGGGCTACAATCAACATAGAAGACTCAATCCTATGGGGTAGTTCCACCACACAAGGTTAGGCATGATACTTACCTCAACCACTCAAATCAAAATTGAAATCGCGTTCTTGCCACGAGTATCCAACTCCCAATGGCCCAAATCTAATCAAATCAATAGCATCGTGTAAATAATACTGCAAGCAACTAGTTTAACTAATAAATTCGAAGCTAAGACGCGAAATTAGGAAAATTTCCCAAAAAGTACCTCGGGAAAATTTACAAATTATGAACACCCGCTCAATTATGAGAACACTGGAACAAAATCATCAAAAACTGACGCCAAAATCTCACTCAAATCTCAGATTTCCAATTGGGAAACTTTTTCTCCCATTTCAAAGTTTTACTCTCAATTTTCTTGATAGAATGAGGAAAAATACAATAGATTAATGAAATAAAACCAAATTTGAGTAAGAAATCGTTACCCACAAGATTCCTCTGAAATTCCGCCAAAGAATCGGCTTCTCCCGAGCTCAAAATAAAAAATGGAGTGAAAATTAACAACCCTCGATTCTGCCCCGTTTTCAACCCAGCAATCCTCGCACCTGCGGACATTCCTCGCACCTGCACATTCCGCACCTGCGGTCCAACCAGCCGCACCTGCGAAAATCATTAATTCCCACATCTTCGCACCTTCGCTTAAGGCCACGCACCTGCGGGCTCGCAGGTTGGTCAAAACCTCGCACTTGCGCCTCAGGCCTTGCTCCTAAAATTCCGCATCTGCAGGCTTCCCTTCCGCGCCTACGACCTCGCACCTTCGGATACCCATCCGCAGGTGCGGAAAAACACCAGAACTCCAAAAGCCAGCCAGTCAGCAACTCTAAATTCCCAAAAACAAATCCGTTAACCACCTGAAACACACCCCAGGCCCCCGGAACCTCAACCAAACATACCAACCAGTCCTATAACTCCATACGAACTTAGTCGAGCCTTCAAACCACATCACATAACATCAAAATCGCCAATTATGCATGGATTCAAGCCTAAGAACTTATGAAATTTCCAAAATCCACAATCGATGCTGAAACACATAAAAACTAGTCCGAATGACCTGAAATTTGACACATATGACACAAATGACACTACGGACCTACAACCACTTTCGAAATTCCATTCCGAGCCCGATATCAAATTTTCACCTATCGGCCGAAATCACCAAAAATTCTAACTTCCGCCAAATTACCTCAAATTACTCTACGAACCTCTAAAACCAATTCTAGATGTGCGCCTAAGTCCAAAATCATCATACGAAGTTGTTGGCATCACCCTAAACTCATTCCGAGGTCGTTTACTCAAAAGTTAAACTTGCAGTCAACTTCCATCACTTAAGCTTCAAAAATAGAAATGTTTCCTTCCAATTCGACTCCAGATTATCTGGTAACTGAACCCAACCATGCACGCAAGTTGATATACACAAAGTGAAGCTGTTCAAGACCTTATTCCACCAAACGGAGCTTAATTTCTCAAAACGACCGGTCGGGTCGTTACATCGTCACTACTTTCAACCTAAGGTTAGGTTTGTTACTTACTCATTACATGGGGTCGGTTGTACTGATACTACACTTCTGCATATGCGTGCAAATGTTTGATGTTGTTGTTGTTGTGCTTGATGGTTGCCAGATTTGAAGATGTACTTGCGTTCCTGTTGTAGCTACCTCTTGTTCATGGTAGCCTTAGATTTATAAACTCTGATTATGTAATTTTCAAACAGAAGATATATTTTCTTCATATGATCTTTGTAAAACTCTATTCTTAGAAGCTTATGATTTGTACTACCAGTCGTTGGGAAATGTAATAGATCCAAATATTTTCTTTTGTTTAATTATCTTATAAATGTTATTTGAATTGGATAGTTATTTGTTGGATCACCTAGCAGGTTGGTTTAGGTGTCATCACGACTAGTGAATTTTGGGTCGTGAAAAGTTGGTATCAGAGCTCTAGGTTCATAGGTTCTACAATTCATGAGCAAATATGTAGTAGAATCTTGTGGATCGATATGATGACGTCCAACCTATCTTCGAGAGGCTACAGGAAATTTAGGATATACGTCCCATATTTCTTTCCTTATCGTGCAACATTGATTTAACTTAAAGCGTAACCCTTTGAATTCCTTCCACGCATTCGTGTTCGCACATGACCGCTCGGTATTAGGTGTACATCAAAGACATGTGATTTCATGGTTGAGGTGTGAGATGTGATTGCGGCATGCTGATGATAGGTCAGTCTAGAGGACTTAAGGCCGAGTTTTATCTGTAGCTTGAGTACAGAGATTTCGATTGTGTGAGCACGTGCTTTTGGGACTTATATGCCCGTTGATGTCCCTATTAGTGGGTTTTGTGATTTGATGACTATATAGTGAGTATGATTTGACTACGAGATTGTGCTCGAATTTATCTAATGTGACGAGAAGGGTTTACTTGAGATGAAGCAAGGACTATTGGGTGTTTGATTTCTGTCTTGATCTGGCGCATGGCCTCAAGTTGTGGGTGTGTTGAAAGATTTATCATGTTGTTTAGTTTTGGAGTGAAGTAGATCTTCATGTCATGTTATGAGTTCAGATCAGGAAGATTAAGTGATTGCGTAATAGTTATGACAGTGGAATGGTATAAAGAGATGTTAGTTTGAGTTGAAGCAAGTGGGTTATCTCCTGTGCGGTGTCCTGATGTTTGTGTAATCCCTATGTCATTTTGTAGCAAGTTCTCTTTTACCAGTGAATTACATGTGTTGAAATTTGAGTTTAGATCGTTAGAGAGAGTTGGCTTGTCTGTTACAAGGGCGAATGTGGTATTTGCAAATGATTTGAGATATTGAATGGTTTGTGTTACATGAGTTTACGAAGGATTTAGTTGAATCTCACTGCGGTATTATGACGGTAATAGAGTATGGGCATTGTGAGTTATTGTGTACTTTGACAGAGGGAGTTTGTTGTTAATAAGTTGATTGCACGGTTATGTGATGTATTGGTTTCGATTTGAGGTATTATGGTAAATCAATTATGACTTGCAGAGGTTGAGTTCGAGAATGACTCGAGTAAGGAAAATTCTGGATGCGAGTTGTATTATGTTTTGATGGGTATATGGGAAACCTTGAATGATTGAATAACAATTCGTAAAGGATGTAGCGTGCATGGAGTAGAGATTCACTCGGTTTCTTAGAAGTGTGGATTACTTCTTAGGTTATTGGAGTGCAAATGGGGCACAAGTCGTTCGGTCCGTTTGATCAGTTTAATTGAGATTTGAGCAGAGTGGATGAACCTCGAGAATGGTTCTAATGGATTCAAGAGTTATGTGTAGCAATTGGGAATCTTCAGGATGTGTATGTGGTTAGAAACAGAGATTTACATTGGATGGTGTCAACACTTGTGGCATATCTATATCCTTATGGATTCTACATATCAGTATGAAGGAGGTGAAGGAAATGGCTTTAGATTCGCAGGAAGTCTCTTTATAGTAAGTATTTGGGTTGTGGTACTTTTGGAATACTTAAGAGGGAATTCAATGACTTATGAGACTTAGGACGAAGTAGTTCTATGCTAAAGTTAGTGGGGAAAGTTTTGGTTAAGGATAGTAGTATTCTAGCTAGGAAATGTATCAATTTGAAAGCAACTCGGAAGGAATTCGGAGGGTTGGGACAGTTTGGTAGTGGGTTGGATCAACATGGTAACATATGTGATTGGCTCTTTCAGTTCTTATGATATAAGTGTTTCGTGGTGATGCTCGTGAGTTTTTTCGGTGACCTACGTGGCTTGGTTGAGTTAGAGAGATTTAGTTCTAATGGCTTTGATTATGTGCAAATGGATTCCAAAGTATTCTTGATGGTTTCTACCATGGATCGAGGTGTATATTTCCTACCGGCATGTGGAACATGATGCGTATTGGGATTTTCTCCTAGGTAGGATCAAATGGAAGGTTCTTGGCTAATTGAGTATGTGGTTGCTTATGACTCGGAGTGGATTATGCGATGAAATTCTTGTATTTTTCATATGATGGCATGGTATGTTCAGTGTGTATGTGTGAGATCGAGATTGGCATGTGCAAGGTTACGATTTTATTTTGAAGGGAAGGACATAAATTCTTAGGTAGCATGGGCAGTTTCAGATGACCAGGTAAATGATATTACTATTTGGTACGTCTTGATGAGAGTATACATTTCAGAAGGGGCAATGTGTTTTTATTTATGGATACATCATTAGTATTATGGCATTCACCTGGTTGATGACCGTCGGTATTCAAATTTTACTATGTGGCACGGAAGAATTATAGAGATATTCCTCGTGGAATGATTGTGTATGAGGGATGTATTAGACATTCGAGATGTGTAGTTGGGATCAGTATTGAGATTCATATGTTCTATGGAATTGGAGACTAGGAGTCCTCAGGAGCAGATTGTTTCGTGATTGAGGACTGTGAAAATGTGGCCAAGGTTAGTCAGAGGATGGCATGTGTTATGGTTAGGTCATTGTGGACTTTCAGAGGATTATTTATATATTGTGGGTGACCATAGTTGATTCAGGGGTCTATTGGTAGGCCCAATTAGTATGTGTATTCTACACCGAGCCGGATTGGTTGGCTCCATACTTTTGTTGAGAGATGTGCCATTCGGTCGTTGTTAAGCTTATTCCTGTTCTGAAATTATTTGTGGGTTACTCCTCTATGCTACGAGGAGTTATGATTGGTTGATTATATTCACATATGGTGCGGCTCTATCGAGGCCTTATAACAAAAATTGAGCGAGAAGAGTATTTGGGTGCTGCATGATTGATTGTGCATTAGTTATGTTCTTTCGGGCTTATGTGGCATTGCGTCATTTGCTTTTCCGTAGTTATGGTAATGCACTTTGGGGACTTGATGTCGAATCACGCATGGTTGGTGATTTTGAGCAAGGTGGCTTGAGACATATGCCATGGACCGGTGTATGGATTCATCATGCATTGTAGCGGAGTTATATTGGGGTATGATCCTTTGTGATAGATTCGTGTGTTTTGGTTCTACGGTTTGTGATGGGTTCCTAGCATTGCGTTGTGGTGGTAACTGTTGAGTTTGTGGGACAATTCTCTCGTTTGAGTCATTTTTATGATTGAGTACATTTGGAATGTTACTATTTGGTGCACGAATTGCACGGGTTGTGGCTTTAGATTGTAGTGACGTGTCATGTCACTAGAGTGGTCATGTTGGATGAGATGATGTCATTGGACCTAGAATGGATACAATCGGAATTGAGTACAGCATAGTTGGAAGGATAATATCGAGAGTCGGCTTAAAAATCTGCTATAGGTCTTGTCGGAGGAGAGGGAGCTCCACAACCTGTTGATCTGGTGAATGGTTATGAGTTTCTACGTGTTTCTTTCATCATTGGCCGTATATGAAGCTGTTAGAACGAGGCCTTGTTTGATATGAGGTTATTACCGGTATTGCATTGATTTGAGCAGCCACTGTGATTAGAAATCATTGTTGCGAGCGTTTGAGTTATGTGTATTTTAGTTTTGGTTACGGCTTGGCACAACTTCTTCATACTTATACAGACTGTTGATGCGAGACTTTGATCTTATAGAAATTTCAGATGTGGGAATTGGATTAAGAGATTTCAGTTATGATGTATTATCAGACCTATATGGGATTGGGTGACATGGGATCACCCCCGGGTATGTGCATGATAAAGTTACACTGCATTTGAGGGCTTTGAGAATAACTCTGGGCACGTTCGAGGACGAACGTATGTTTAAGTGGGGGAGGATGTAACGACCCAACCGGTTGTTTTGAGCATTTTCACTTCGCTCGTTGTTGAGGGCATGAGTAGATCTGTACGAAGTATTATGACTTATGTGAATCATCGGTTTTGGTTTTCAGGATTTATTCGGAATTGATTTGGAAGAATGATCCTCAGCTAGAAGCTCTAAATTTGGAGGTTTGACAAACTTTGAATTTTTAGTATTTGACCTCGGATTAGATTTCTGATTGTTTCGTTTGCTCTGTTGGGTGATTTTGGATTTAGGAGCACGTTCGGATTTCGATTTGGAGGTTCGTAGTAGAATTTGGCTTGAAATGGCGAAAGTTGGAATTTTGGAAAGTTTGACCAGGAGTGAAATTTTTTATATCGGGGTCGGATTCTGATTCCGAAAGTTGGAGCATATCCTAATGTCAAATGCGACACTTGGGCAAAATTTGAGGTCAATTGGACGTGATTTGATGGGTTTCGGCATCGGTTGTAGAAATTTGAGGTTTCAAGTTCATTAAGCTTTAATTGATATGTGATTCATATTTTTTTTTGTTGTTGTTTGATGTGATTTGAGGGCTCGACTAAGTTTATATGGTTTTTTAGGACTTGATGGTACCTTTGGTTGAGGTCCCGAGGGCCTCGGTTGTGTTTCGGGATGAGTTTTGAGCGAGTCCGGGCATTTTGGCACTCTGATATTGTTCTGACACTTTTGGAAGTGCGGACCGCATGTTTTGGAGTGCTGACGCATACGATAGGTGCGGAATGCACATAAGAACGCGGACCACATAAGACAAATGCAGACCTCAAAGGAGAATGCGGACCACACAATTATATGTGCGGCCGCACATTAGGGAGTTTTACAGATTCGCTTGTTCAACTTCAGAAGTTTATATCTTTTGATTCGAAAGGAAATTTGAGATGATTCAAAAACTAAGATTCTAACTCTTCGTGTCTAGTTTCCAGAAAGGTAAAGAATTCATTATTTAGACATCTGTGGAGGAAGTTATGGCCAAAATACTAAGACCTGGGGTTGGTTGATTTCCCAATGCACACGCAAGTGTATGTGGTCGACAAGTAATACAGGATGTTAAGTCCAGATATCGTACCTATAAGGACTTGTGTAAACTACTTGCTAAATCACTCTAATCATTATTTAACCAAGCCAACATAAAATNATCCCGGATCGCTCCTTTTCGACTCTTGCACGTATTTTCCGACGATTATGCTCTCATTTTGCTCGGCTTCCATTTCCAACTCACCTATACATTAAATAAACTCCATTAGGCACATACGACATGTATTTTTATCATTAAGGCACATAAAATGCAAGTTATATAATGCTTAAAATCATGAATTCTAGCCACGCATCAGCACCCCACACTTAGACTCTTGCTCGTCCTCGAGTAATATCCTTCACACGTACATAATTCATTAACAAGGAGTATTTTACATTTCAATCACACACATTACCCCTTAACTATGATCGATACCGACAATCAAGCATGAACATACAACATTTCACATTCTTTCCCTGCTTTAAACATGCCCAAGTGTAACAATTTAATCA
>ML380362.1:0-31657 GCA_005239525.1 Nicotiana knightiana
TTCCTGGACTTGGGTAATAACATACTTGTTATCTACCATTTTGTAGTCCAAAAATTTTGCGGCAACGAACTTCTTCATCCTGGCATCTTCAGTTTACTAGTTCTTTTCAAGCGCAATCCACAGTTCTTTTGACTTCTCCACGCCACTGTAGACGTTATACAAAGCGCCCTCCAGTCCGCTAAGAATATAATTCTTGCACAATAAATCAGAGTGCTTCCACGCCTCAATCACGAGAAAGTGTTCATTCTCTGGAGTTTCATTGGACAAGAAAGGAACATATTCCTTGATGAACTTCTGGAGACTTAGAGTAGTCAAGTAGAAGAACATCTTTTGCTGCCAGCGCTTGAAATCAATCCCGGAAAATTTTCCGGGTTTCTCCGCCGGTGCCAATGCTGTCGGTGTTGTTAGGCTCGTTGAGGCATTGGCAGTTACCATCAGAACAACTTGGTTTCTGTTGTCATTCGTTATTTCTATAAAATAATGACAGAAACGTTTAAATCATGTAGATTTTAATCTCCAATAGAGTAGAAAACCACAAAGGTTTTACTCTCTAGAAACAGTGAGTATAACACAAATACAGAAAATATATTAAATTCCTTAAGCTTGTTAGTAAACTGTATTTGTAAAATAACTCTGGAGATAATAAAATAATATTCAAAAAGAAATGTAAACGAAATAAAAACCAGTTCGAGCCCATTGAATTCACAGTGTTTCCTTAAGGAATTTAATCCCCTCCTAGTACCTAAGGTTATGGATTATTTTCTCCCCGGATAGAACAAATTACACACTGGTGTAGTGGTACTCAAACCTAAGTGTTTCATCGAACACAAAGTTCGGTAGCAAATCACACTTACTCTTTCTTTCTTTGAAGTTTAAAAGATGCAGAAGAAAGGAGGAGAAATCAGAAGTTATTATGAAAAATCTGAGAGAATGGACTTGTATTTATAGCCAAAGTTGGGCTGAAATCTGAAGAGGTGCAACTCTTCAGAATGACTGTTTTTGCAAAAAGGCCATAGCATAAATACCATAAAATTAATGGCTATTTACTCAACAATAAATAGGGAAAATTGAAGAGGGTAGTTAATTTTCTGTTACAAAAACAGAAAAATGAAAATTGGATAACTGAATTGGATTTAATATTAATATTTATTTTAATATTAATATTTTTTTATTAAAACAAATATTTAATAATATTTCTGTTAATATTTACTATTAACAAATAAATTTGGTCCAAAAATTAATCAACCGATCGATCATTTGACCAAATGTCACGACCCAAAATCCTAACTTAGGTCGTGATGGCGCCCAACAACGGGGTCAGGCAAGCCAACACTCAATTTACTAAGGGTTCCTTCTTATTAGTTTAAAAATTTCAACATAAACTCAGTTTTTAAAACTTAAGACATAAATTTACAAGGATAATTAACCAATTTTTTCATGAGGAGGCGTGAGCCAATATATATACAGACCTGCAACCCATAATAACTATCACGTGTGTGCCAGGAACTAGTGTCACAAGTCCTACATGCATACTAACATAATATACAAAAAATATAATATACAGTCCCACTGTCTGAAGGAAATAGACGGGAAATAAGCAAAAGAAACCCCATGGTGCTGTCGGAGATCGCCAGGAGAAAGCAGCTCACCGTGAAGTCCGGTCCGTCTATGATAAAAATCAAGCTGCGGTCTGACAACCAGATGCACCAGCCTTAGAACTTGTACAATTAAGTACAGAAGCGTAGCATGAGTACATAAATATATATATACCCAGTGAGTATCCTGCCTAACCTCGAAGAGGTAGTGACGAGAGGTCGACTGGATACTCACTAAGGTCAATAATATAAATCAACAGAATATGATGAAAACAGTAGGCATGTAAAGGCAATGAAACAGCAAATATATATAAGGCACCGAAATCCAAGGAAGTACTGGAAATAAATAGACAATTACTACTTCCCCCTTCCCCCAAATATCCGTCAAAACAGTGTCCATGAATTTCGTAACAAATAAATCATGTGCATATAGGATAAGGACAACCGACCGGAGTTATAAGATAGTCGTGTCCGTGCACTGCCAAGGGTCGAAAGACCCGAACCATAAGTGTACCTTTCCATAAAGTACTCACATCTATGCACTGCCAAGGAAAGAACGGCCCGAACCAAAAGTGCATCTTCCAATCCGCCATGGCGTACGACCCGTTCCCATAAGAGTGGGGGAAATCACACTCCGCTCGCGGAATGTAAATTGCGAAGCAGTCACATGCACACACTATTCCTTTTTAAATTATTTTTCAGTAAACAATTCCTTACAAATTTTCTCAAATTCCATGATCTCAAGGAAATAAGCCGCATGTAACATTTAATTTATTAAGCATATAGTTCATACTAAGTAAAACACAAGGCATGATGTGGACCTAACTACCCCGACATAATTATAATAGCCGCTACGCACGGACTCTCATCACTTTGAACGTACGTAGCCCCCACAATTATCACATATAGCATTTAAAAAACCTAGGGGGACAATTCCCTCTTACGAGGTTAGAAAGGAGACTCACCTCGCGTCGCACCTACTCCCTGGGTCAAGAATGCGCCCGAAACTCCGAACTCGACACCCACGGACTCGAAACTAGCCAAATGTTATACAAATATATCAATTTATATTTAAAGCATGGAATTATCCTATTATTTAGTCAAATTCACCATTCTTGAAGAAATCCCAAAATCCAACCCCGGGCCCGCATGCCCGGATTTCGAAAATTCTCGAAGGAAACACTCACCCATAACCTAAGGATCGTTAATATATGATTTTGGTATGAATTCATAGCCAATGCACGAGTAATTTTCTATATTTTCAAAAGCCTTAAGTTACTACCTCAAATACTTAATTTTCACTAATTAGGTAGTTAATTTAACTTGTAATTCATGCATTAAACTAATATTAGGGTAGAATTTACTTATCTTCAATAACTAGGTCGTTTGCCCCTCTTGAATTCTGAAAATCGTCCCAAGGAAGAAGAAGAAAGTGAGGAAAATGAATTAAATCCCGCTATAAAAACACACTGCCCAGTGGTTTCCTCTATGCGATCGCAGCCTGAGCAGTGCGTTCGCAAGGCTTTAAATGACCAGGCCTACATGGGGCTTCTATGCGAACGCGGAGGGAGCCCTGCGAACGCACAAGGTAAGGAGTAGTTGGGCGCCCCCTGGCCGGGCTCTATGCGAACGCGGCGGAGGTGTGCGAACACACTGGGTCAGGAGACCAACCCATCGCGATCGTGGTGCCTTTTGTGCGAACGCATAGGGCATTCACCACCCCTGCCCAGCTCCTTCTTTGGGAACGCGGTAACCCCCTTCCCCCCCTCCGTGAACGCAGAGAAGGAAACCAGACCTGGAAATTCTAGTGTTTTGAAATTAGCTCCGAGGGGTCCGAAACTCACCCGAGCCCTTTGGGACCCCGTCCAAAGGCACTGGCAAGTCTGTATTCATGATACGGACTTGCTCAAATTTTCGGAACATGAAAAACAACAACGAAACTAAGAATCCGACCCCAAAACCAAATTGAATCAAACTTTGAACCTTAAGTTCTAGAATTCGCTAACAATGCGCCGAACCGACCTATACTACTCGGAATGACACCAAATTTTGCAGGCAAGTCATAAATGATATAACAGAACTATTCCCGATCTCGGAATTCCGTTCGGACCTCGATAACACAAAAACACATCCCAAACCACAATATTAACTTAAGGAAATTCTTATTTCGATATTGGGTGTTGAAACCCTCCCGGGTCATCCAAACCTCATTCCGAACATACGCGCAAGTCTGAAATCATCATACGAAGCTACCAGAATCGTCGAAACTCGATTCCGAGATCATTTGCTCAAAATGTTGACCGAAGTCAAACTTGGCCTTAAAGGCCAACCTGAAGGAACCAAGTGTTCCAATATTGCTCTAAACATTTCTGAATCCTGGACCACCCACCCCCGCAAGTCATAAATAACAATAAGCCTCTATGCGAAGTTTCATTTAGGGGAACAGGGTCCGATCATGCAAAACGACCGGTCGGATCATTACATTCTCCACCTCTTAAATAAACGTTCGTCCTCGAACGGGTCTAGAATCATACCTGAAGTGCTGAATAAGTGTGGATATATGCTCTGCATGTCCTCCTCGGACTCCCAGGTCGCTTCCTCGACTAGTTGGCCCCTCCACTGGACCTTCACTGCAGACACTCTCTTGGACCTCAACTAGCGATCCTGTCTATCAATAATAGCAACTGGATCCTCCTCGTAGCCCAATCCCTCATCCAACTGAATAGTGCTGAAATCAACCACGTGAGAGAAGTCGGCGTGGTACCTCCAGATAAGGCTGGCAGGTGGGCCGGGCCTGACCCGGGATCGGACCGGCCCCGCGGCCTATGTGGGCTTGTGGGCTAAACGGGCCGGTCCGTGGCGGGTCCGGTCTAGGTGGGCCTGTGAGCCCATATGGGGTGGGTCTAGGGGCAGGGACCGTGATCCCGGGCCCATTTAGCCCGGGACCGGCAGGCGGGCCTGGGTCGGTTCAACCGGGCAAAACGGGCCTTACGGGCCCAACGACTATTTTTTATTATTTTTTTATTTAAATAATGGCCAACGGTCAGAATTTTAAAATCTTGCCGTTGGCCCTTTAATTTTAGCCGTTTGGCATTTTTAAAAATAGCCATTTTTCTCCCAAACTTTGTTTTAACCCTAAACCTTTTATAATTACACTTTTTCTCTATTCTCAACTATAAATACCCCCTCATTCTTTCATTTTTACTCACAAAATCATCAATCTCTCTCTAATTTTCTTCTATAATTGCTTACTTTAATATTTCAATTTGTGAAAAATTATGAAGTTGGTGAATTGAATTATTCAAGTCTTCAACATTATACAATTTTCAAGAAGTTGTTCGTCAATTCGGTAAACTCGTTCCAACTCTTAAGTTTTAATATTATAGTTTTGTTTGTATAATTTGTTTTCCTTATAATTAATATGGACTTTTCTTTGAAAAAAATATTTGGTGGTAAGGGAAAAGCTAAAATTGGTGAATCTAGTCGCCAAGCTACTACTACTCCCCCGGCCCCGGCTCCCCGACCTAGACCTGTTACCCGTCCTCCTCCACCTGTTATTCTTGATAGTGATAACCCTTATTTTCAATTTACCGATAATCAATTTATACATTATCTTACACCAGGTTCACAATTAAATGATGAATATATGAATTTCTTTATGGTATTCTAGAGGAAAATGTTGATTTAGATGAAACGCAACCGGATTTAGATGATACACCTACTAGTCCTGTTGCTAACCAAACTGATAATAATCCAAATGATGCCCCGACTGACCCTTCTGTAGTAACCCCTACTTTTAATAGGAAACCTTCTAAATGGTCCGAAATATCTCTTGTTTGGCACTTTTTTACTCAACTAAGAGATCAAAATAAGGCTAAGTGTAAAACTTGTGGCGTCTTGATGTCTCATAAATTTACTGGAGACCGTGGCGGTACCGGTAGTTTGACCAGACACATAATGAAACACCCTAATGATAAAACTAGATTACTTCAAATGAAAGCTAGGCAAGAGGGGACAAGTGTAGGTACCCAGGGAATTAACACTAGTACCGGTTCAAATCTAGTTCAACCGGGAATTAACACTGTTACCGGTGGTATTTTGTATTACGATCCAAATAAAGATCGTGAAGAATTAGCAAAAATGGTTATTGTTATGTGCTTACCATATAGTTTTCCCTCTAATCCTCATTTTGTCCATTATATTAGAAGGATTTATAATCCTACTTATAAAGGATGGCCTCGCACAACTGTAAAGGCTGATATTTATAAATATAAACATGAAAATGAACAATATTTGCGTTATTTATTTACTCATATTAGTAATCGTGTTTCTATTACTACTGATATTGGTAGGAGTGGTAATGACTGTGATTATCTTACTGTTACCACTCATTGGATTGATGATGACTGAATAATGCAAAAACGCATTATTGCTTAAAGAATAATTACTTCAAGTCACAAAGGTAAGTTTATTGCTAAGACTGTTGCAGATATTTGTAGATATTTTTGCATTAGAGATAAAATAATGTCAGTTTCAATGGATAATGCTTCTAATAACACTAATNAGATGTATTTGTCATATTTACCATTTAATCGTCGGTGAATGATCTGAAAACTTTAAATATTGAAATTGCAAAGGTTAAATTCGCTCTTCATTGGCTTTTTTATTCAACCGTAGAAGTAGAGTTAGAGAATATTATAAAAAATGTGATGAATTTGGCCTTAGAGAAAGAAAGGTTCCTAAACCTTGTCCGACTAGATGGAATTACTTGTATGAAAGTTTAGTTGTTGCATATGAATATAGAAACCCAATAAGCGCAACCTATAATGCTCGTGTTGGTGGTGATGATGATGATGATGATGATGAGCACCTTACAAATCAAGATTGGGCTAATGTTAAAACTCTTCTAGATTTTTTAGAACATTTTCATGTTGCTACAAATGAATTATCTGGGCAATATTATGCTACTATTTCTATTTGTTTAGTTTATATTTTATCACTTGCAGAATTATTACTCAATTTTCAGAGGGTGGGATAGTTTACCAATGTGCTATTGATGATATGAAAGATAAGTTCAAAAAATATTTTTTCCCTATCCCCCCTCTTTATGGTGTTGCAGCCATGTTAAATCCTACCATGAATTAGGAGGTCCTCACTATTGGTATACTCAAATTTATAATGCTTTAAACTTTCAACTGAGGAATATGATACACTTATAGATGAAAAATCCTCAATTAAAATGCTCAAACAATTTATAATGCTTATCAAGTTGCATTAGATCATGCTAGACCAAATTTTCCAACTCCTACCTCGTCTAGCTCGCAGTCATCTAAAAGATCTGCGAGACTAAAATCACTTAGTTCTTGGACGGGGTTCAGGGGTTCTCAAGGTGATAATATTAGTGATAGTTCACAACTAAATGAGCTTCAAGTTTATTTGTCGCAGGGACTTGAAACAGAGAATCCCGACGGCACCTTCAATGTTTTAGAATGGTGGAAGGACAAAGAAAAACACTATCCGGTTCTTTCAAGGACGGCTCGAGATATCTTAAGTATTCAAGATTCAACAGTGGCATCGGAGAGTGCTTTCAGTCAAGCGAGACTTCAAATTGGTGATCATAGAGCGTCTATGAGGGAGAGCTTGGAAAAATCAGTACTCTTCAGAGATTGGATCCGTTCAGAAAGAAGAAATTTTGGACTACTTGAATCACAACCGGAGATAGACGAAGCTTATGAAGAAATGCTAGCGGAACTTGCGGAGGATGCTACTTCTCCCAGAAGCGGTGATGAACAAGCTTCTTTTCCGTCACCACCAACGAAAATTCCTCCAAACCTTGAAGGATTTATGAAATTTGTTAGAGATAATATGTAAATTAATATGTAACTTATATTTTGGCACATCTTGATTAGTTTTTTTTCCATTTAATGGTGGTATTAGTACCTTGTTGTGCTCGTTCCATTGGGGGGAGAAAGACTAAGAAAGATATTGTCATTTTTTTAAATGTCGTATTAATAAAAATTATAAGACATTTCCTTGAATATTTATTTACATTTCTTTTTTGTGTTTAAACTTGCATTACAAGCCATAAGTCATAATTATATAATATAATTTACAATAAATTGCCTTAGATAATATAATATAATTACATAAACTTTTTTTTTTTAAAAAAAAAATAGCCAACGGCTATAATTTCAAAAACTAGCCGTTTGGATTTTTTAGTGCAAGTTTGAATATCTCTTTACTATTTTTGTGTGTTAAAATTTAATTACAAGATTTATGTCACAAGATTTACAAGAAATTTCCTTAGATAAAATTTTTTTTTTAAAAAAAATAGCCCGGATCGTTTAGGCCAGGTTGGGCCCGTGGGCCTGACCCACATAGCCCGACCCCATATGGGCTTAGGCCCACAGCGGGCCGGTTCCATCCATTAGGACCGTTTGGTCCGGGCCCGCTTGACCCAAGATCGCCTGGAGCCGGACCCGTTTAGCCCGCCCGTTTGCCCTAGGCCTGGCCCAAATTACACCCTTACCTCCGGAGCATGGATACATGAAAGACCGGATGAACTCCTGATAAACTGGAAGGTAAGGCTAGCTCATAAGCAACCTCCCAAATTCGCCTCAACACCTCGAAGGGACCTATAAACCTCGGGCTCAGCTTGCCCTTCTTCCCAAACCTCATAATACCCTTCATCGGTGAGACCTTCAACAGAACCTTGTCTCCCTCCATAAATGATACATCATGCGCCCTCTGATCCACGTAACTCTTCTGTCTGGACTGTGCTGTACGGAGCCTCTCCTGAATCAATTTCACCCTCTCCAAAGCATCCCTCACCAGGTCGGTACCATATAACTTAGCCTCGCCAGGGTCAAACCACCCGATAGGGGAACGACATCGCCGACCATACAAAGCCTCAAATGGGGCCATCTCGATGATGGACTGATTACTATTATTGTAAGCAAACTCGGCCAAAGGTAAGAAATGGTCCCACTGACCTCCGAAGTCAATCACGTATGCCCTGAGCATGTCCTCAAATATCTGAACTGTACGCTTTGACTGGCTATCAGTCTGAGGGTAAAATGCTGTGCTGAGATCTATCTGGGTGCCCATCTCACTATGCAATGCTCTCCAGAAATGCGAGGTGAATTGAGGACCTCGATCTGATATAATGGACACCGGCACACCGTGCAACCAGACTATCTCCCAAATGTAGATCTGGGCTAACCTATCAGAAGTATAAGTAGTAGCCACTGGAATGAAGTGCGCCGATTTGGTCAATCTATCCACAATGACCCAAATCGCGTCAACCTTCCGCAAAGTCCGAGGCAGCCCAACCACGAAGTCCATAGTGATGCGCTCCCATTTCCACTCAGGAATGGGCATCTGCTGAAGTAGGCCTCCTGGCCTCTGGTGCTCATACTTCACCTGCTGAAAATTAAGACACCAAGTCACATACTCCACAATGTCTCTCTTCATCCACCTCCACCAGAAATGCTGCTTCAAATCACGATACATCTTCGTAGCACCATGATTAACAGAATACCGAGAACTGTGTGCCTCCTCTAGAATACTCTCCCTCAGTCCATGAATGTTAGGAACACATAGACGGCCCTGAAGTCTCAAAACACCATCCTCACCAATAGTAACCTCCTTGGAACCACCTTGTACCACTATTCCCGAAGCTCCGCTAAGTACTAATCATCGAACTGCCGGGCCTTTATCTCCCCCAATAACAAAGACCGAGCAACCACATGTGCTAAAACTCGGCGAGGCTCTGAAAGCTCTAATCTAACAAGGTTATTAGCCAAGGACTGAATGTCCAAGGCTAGAGGTCTCTCCTCCGCTACAATATAAGCCAAACTACCCATACTCTTTGCCTTCCTGCTCAAGGCATCTGCTACCACATTTGCCTTGCCCAGATGATAAAGAATGGTGATATCATAATCCTTCAACAACTCGAGCCATCTGCGCTGCCTCAAATTAAGATCTCTCTACTTGAACAAGTGCTGCAAGCTGCGGTGGTCTATATAAACCTCACAGGACACCCCATACAAGTAGTGCCTCCAAATCTTAAGAGCATGAACAATCGCCGCCAACTCTAAATCATGCACAAGGTAATTCTTCTCATGAACCTATAGTTGGAGCGAAGCATAAGCAATAAATCTCCCCTCCTACATCAACACACATCTAAAGCCAACGCGTGAAGCGCGCAAGACACTGTATACATCTCTGAACCGGAAGGCAATACTAAAACTAGTGCTGAGGTCAATGCTGCCTTGAGCTTATGAAATATTGCCTCACACTCGTCAGACCATCGAAACGGGGCATTCTTCTAAGTCAATATGGTCAATGGAGCTGCAATAGAAGAGAACCCCTCCACAAATCGGCGATGATAGAATGCTAGGCCCAAAAAGCTCCTGATCTCTATAGCTGAAGTAGTATGCGACCAACTCTGAACTGCCTCGATCTTCTGAGGATCAACCTTGATACCCTCTCCGGATACTACATGCCCCAGGAATGCTTCGGAATCCAACCAGAACTCACACTTGGAGAACTTAGCATTTAGCTTCTGTTCCCGCAAGGTCTGGAGCACAACTCTCAAATGCTGCTCGTGCTCCCCAGGCTACGTGAGTAAATCAAGATGTCCTCAATAAAGACAATAAAAAAGTAATCAATATATGACCTGAACACCCTATTTATCAAGTCCATGAATCCTGCTGGGGCATTAGTCAAGCCAAAGGACATCACCAGGAACTCATAGTGGCCATATCTCGTACGAAAAGAAGTCTTCGGAACATCTGAGGCCCGAATCTTCAACTGATGATATCCCGATCTCAAATCAAGCTTAGAAAACACCCGAGCACCCTGCAACTGGTCAAACAAATCATCAATGTGCGACAAAGGATACTTATTCTTAATGGTGACCTTGTTCAACTGGCGGTAATCAATACACATCCGCATGGACCCATCCTTCCTCTTCACGAATAGAACTGGAGCACCCCAAGGCGATACACTCGGTCTAATGAACCCCTTATCTAACAAATCCTCAAGATGCTCCTTCAAATCCTTCAACTCCTTCGAAGCCATACGGTACGGAGGAATAGATATAGGCTGGGTGCCTGGAGCTAAATCAATGCAGAAATCAATATCACGGTCCGGAGGCATGCCTGGAAGGTCTGAAGGAAATACATCAGCAAACTCTCGAACCACTGGTACTGAATCAATCGTCGGAGACTCGGCGGTGGTGTCCCGCACATAAGCAAGACAGGACAGACAATCCTTCTCGACCATATGTCGAGCCTTCAGGAATGAAACAACCTGGCTAGCTACACTAACTGAGGACCCTCTCCACTCCATCCTAGGCGAATCGGGCATGGCTAAAGTAACTGTCTTAGCATGGCAATCTAGCACGACATGATAAGGAGATAGCCAATCCATGCCTAGAATAACCTCAAAATCAACCATGTCGAGCAATAAAAGGTCTGCTCAGGTCTCGAACCCACAGAAGGTGACCACACAAGACCGATAGATCCGGTCTACCACCACAAAATCGCCCACGGGAGTGGATACATATATAGGAGAACGCAAGGACTCGCGAGGAGCATCTAGAAAATGAGCAAATAATGCTGAAACATATGAATAGGTAGATCCTGGATCAAATAATATTGAATCTTCTCTACCACATACTGAGATAATACTTGTGATCACGGCGTCTGAGGCCACTGCATCTGATCTGGCCGGAATGTCATAGAATCTAGCTGGAGTACCGGAAGGATGAGCTCCACCAGAGTGAACAGGAGCTGCCTGACCTCCCTCTGACTGGCCCCCACCTCTAGGACGACCCCTGCCGACCTGTCCTCCACCTCTAGGTGGCCGGACTGCTGGTGCCGGACCCATCGGCTGATAACCCTGCTGTACGGACTTGCCCCGAAACCTGGGACAATGCCTCCTCATATGACCTGGCTCTCCACACTCGTAACAACCCCAGGTACCATAGTCTGCTGCCCCGAAGAAGAACCCTGAATGGTCAGAGGGCGATGTGGGCCCTCTGGCATAACACTGGAGTAGGGGTCGGAGGATCTCGAATGACTGGGATAACCACTGGGTGAACTCTGAATGGCTGGAGGATGGTAGGAACGCTCTTGCATGGAGCTGAAATGAGGCATCGCTGGAACACCTCGAGGAGGTGGTGGAGGTGCTGAATATGAAGGCCTGCTGGGCTGACTACTGCTGAACTGACCTCTGCCCCTAGCTGGAGCACCTCTGAAATCTCCGGAGAATCTAGACCTCTTGTCCTGCTGCCCCTGCTCCCTACTCCTCGACCGATACCCCTCAATTCTACGAGCAATCTCTACCACGAGCTGATAAGGAGTACCCATCTCCATCTCTTGGGCCATGGTGGCCCTAATACCTGGATGCAACCCAACCACAAATCTCCGCACCCTATCTGCATCAGTAGGTAGTATCATGAGTGCATGGAAAGACAACTCTGAAAATCTGGCCTCATAATCTGTCACTAACATCTGTCCCTGCTCTAGCCACTCAAACTGATACCGCAACTCTTCCCTCTCAGAGGGTGGGATATATCTATCCAGAAACATCTGAGTGAACTGATCCCAAGTGACAGAAGGAGAATCTGCTGGCCTGCTGAGAATATAGGACTGCCACCACCTACGAGCTCTGCCCTCCAATTGGAAGGTAGTTAAATCCACTCCATCGGACTCTAGTATCCTCATGTTGTGCAGTCTGTCCCTGCACCTGTCCACAAAGTCCTGGGCATCCTCGCCTTGCTCACCCCCAAAGGCTGGAGGGTGTAATAGAGTCCATCTATCTAATAACTTCCGTGGATCGCCGTTCGCAGCTGGTCTGAGCTTAGGTGCTGCTGCAACAGGCTGGACCCCACCTACGGTCAGTGTACCCGGGGTATGATGTAATGCTTCTGTCTGGCCTGCAGTTTGGGCAGTAGGGGTTTGGACTCCCCCTCCCGCCTAAGAAGTGGCAGGATCTGTTGGAAGTAAACCAGCCTGGGACATAGTGTCCATAAATCTCATCATACAGCCCATGACTGCCTGGAAGCCTGGCGCCGTCATGAAGTCTACTGGAGCAGGATCTACTGGAGGCACCTCGTCCTGCTCCTCTATAATAGGGTCCTCTGGTGGCAGAACCGGAATAGCTCTAGGACGCCTCATCCCCTACCGCGGGCCGGTGCCCTCCCCCGGCCTCTGCCTCGGACAACGGGGGTAGCAACCCTTCCTGGGTCTGGAACATCAGATGCATGATTCCTCACCATATGTGAGAGAATAGAAGAATGAGTTTTGTAAATCATCGACTGCACGATATAATAAGAACAAAGAGAGGTTTCCTAACACCCTATAGCCCCCTAAAGATAAGTACAGACGTCTCCGTACCGATCCGCAAGACTCTACTGGGTTTGCCCGTGACTCGTGAGACTTACGTGAACCTAGTGCTCTGATACCATGTTATCACAACCCAAAATCCTAACTTAGGTCGTGGTGGCGCCCAACATCAGGGTCAGGAAGCCAACACTCAATTTACTAAGGGTTCCTTCTTATTAGTTTAAACATTTCAACATAAACTCAGTTTTTAAAACATAAGACATAAATTGACAAGGATAATTAACCAGTTTTTAATCAAAAGTGGTCATGAGGAGGTGTGATCCAATATATATACAGACCTACAAACCATAATAACTATCACGTGTGTGCCAGGAACTAGTTTCACAAGTCCTACGGGCATACTAATAGAATATACAAAATATATAATATACAGTCCCACTGTCTGAAGGAAATAGACGGGAAATAAGCAAAAGAAACCCCATAGTGCTGCCGGAGATCGGCAGGAGAAAGCAGCTCACCGTGAAGTCCGGTCCGTCTATGATCAAAATCAAGCTCCGGTCTGACAACCAGATGCACCAGCCTCAGAACCTGTATAATTAAGTACAGAAGTGTAGCATGAGTACATAAATATATATGTACCCAGTGAGTATCCCCCTTAACCTCGAAGAGGTAGTGACGAGAGGTCGACTGGACACTCACTAGGTCCAACAATATAAATCAACAGAATATGATGAAAACAGTAGGTATGTAAAGACAGTGAAGCAGCAAATATATATAAGGCACTGAAATCCAAGGAAGTACTGGAAATAAATAGAGAATTACTACTTCCCCCTTCCCCCAAATATCTGTCAAAACAGTGTCCATGAATTTAGTAACAAATAATTCATGCGCATACAAGGTAAGGACAACCGGCCGGAGTCATAAGATAGTCGTGTCCGTGCACTGCCGAGGGTCAAACGGCCCAAACCATAAGTGCAACTTTCCATAAAGTACTCACATCTATGCACTGCCGAGGATCGAACGGCCCGAACCAAAAGTGCATCTTCCAATACGCCGTGGCATACGACCCGTTCCCATAAGAGCGGGGGAAATCACACTCCGCTCGCGGAATGTAAATTGCGAAGCGGTCACATGCACACACACTATTCCTTTTTAAATTATTTTTCAGTAAAAATTTCCTCACAAATTTTCTCAAATTCCATGATCTCAGGGAAATAAGCCGCATGTAACATTTAATTTATTAAGCATATAGTTCATATTAAGTAAAACACAAGGCATGATGTGGACCCAACTACCCAGACATAATAATAATATCCGCTACGTACGGACTCTCATCAGTTTGTACATACGTAGCCCCCACAATTATCACAAATAGCATTTAAAACATCTACGGGGACAATTCCCTCTTACGAGGTTAGAAAGGAGACTCACCTCGTGTCGCACCTACTCCCCGGGTCAAGAATGCGCCCGAAACTCCGAACTCGACACCCACGGACTCGAAACTAGCCAAATGTTATACAAATATATCAATTTATAATCAAAGCATGGAATTCTCCTATTATTTAGTCAAATTCACCATTCTTGAAGAAATCCCAAAATCCAACCCCGGGCCCGCATGCCCGAATTCCGAAAATTCTCGAAGGAAACACTCACCCCTTACCTAAGGATGGTTAATATATGATTTTTGTATGAATTCATAGCCAATGCACGAGTAATTTTCTACATTTTCAAAAGCCCTAGGTTACTATCCCAAATCCTTAATTTTCACTAATTAGGTAGTTACTTTAACTTGTAATTCATGCATTAAACAAATATTAGGGTAGAATTTACTTACCTTCAATAACTAGGTCGTTTGCCTCTCTTGAATGCTGAAAATTGTCCCAAGGAAGAAGAAGAAAGTGAAGAAAATGAATTAAATCCCGCTATAAAAACACACTGCCCAGTGGTTTCCTTTATGCGATCGCAGCCTGGGCAGTGTGTTCGCAAGGCTTTAAATGACCAGGCTCACATGGTCCTTCTATGCGAACGCGGAGGGAGCCCTGCGAACGCACAGGGTAAGGAGTAGCTGGGCTGGCCCAATGGCCGGGCTCTATGCGAACCCGGGGGAGGTGTGCGAACGCACTGGGTCAGGAGCCCAACCCATCGCGATCGCGATTCCTTTTGTGCGAACGCACAGGGAATTCACCACCCCTGCCCAGTTCCTTTTTTGCGAACACGGTAACCCCCCCGCGAATGCATAGAAGGAAACCAGACCTAGAATTTCTGGTGTTTTGGAATTAGCTCCGAGGGGTCCGAAACTCACCCGAGCCCATCGGGACCCCGTCCAAAGCCAAAACCAAATTGAATCAAACTTTGAACCTTAAGTTCTAGAATTCGTTAACAATGCGCCGAACCGATCTATACTACTCGGAATGACACCAAATTTTGCAGGAAAGTCATAAATGACATAAGTAACTATTTCTGGTCTTGAAATTCCGTTTGGACTTCGATAACACAAAAACACATCCCAACCCACAATATTAACTTAAGAAAATTCTTATTTCGATATTGGGCGCCGAAACGCTCCCGGGTCATCCAAAACCCATTACGAACATACGCCCAAGTCTGAAATCATCATATGAATCTACAGAATCATTGAAACTCGATTCCGAGGTCATTTGCTCAAAATGTTGACCGAAGTCAAACTTGACCTTAAAGGCCAACCTGAAGGAACCAAGTGTTCCAATATTGCTCTAAATATTTCTGAATCCCGGACCACCCGCCCCTGCAAGTCATAAATAACAATAAGCCGCTCTGGGAAGTTTTATTTAGGGGAATGGGGTCCGATAACGCAAAACGACCGGTCGGGTCGTAACATTCTCCACCTCTTAAATAAACGTTCGTCCTCGAACGAGTCTAGAATCATACCTGAAGTGCTGAATAAGTGTGGATATCTGCTCCGTCCTCCTCGGACTCCCAGGTCGCTTCCTCGACTAGTTGGCCCCTCTACTGGACCTTCACTGCAGACACTCTCTTGGACCTCAACTGGCGATTCTGTCTATCAATAATAGCAACTGGCTTCTCCTCGTAGCCCAATCCCTCATCCAACTGAATAGTGTTGAAATCAACCACGTGGGAGAACTCGGCGTGGTAGCTCCGGAGCATGGATATATGAAAGACCGGATGAACTCCTGATAAACTGGGAGGTAGGCTAGCTCATAAGCAACCTCCCCAACTCGCCTCAAAACCTCGAAGGGACCTATAAACCTCGGGCTCAGCTTGCCCTTCTTCCCAAACCTCATAATACCCTTCATCGGCGAGACCTTCAACAGAACCTTGCCTCCCTCCATAAATGATAGATCACGCGCCCTCTGAACCGTGTAACTCTTCTGTCTGGACTATTCTGTACGGAGCCTCTCCAGAATCAACTTCACCCACTCCAAAGCATCCCTCACCAGGTCGGTACCATATAACTTAGCCTCGCCAAGCTCAAACCACCCGATAGGGGAACGACATCGCTGACCATACAAAGCCTCAAATGGAGCCATCTCGATGCTGGATTGATAACTATTATTGTAAGAAAACTCAGCCAAAGGTAAAAACTGGTCCCACTGACCTCCGAAGTCAATCACGCATGCCCTGAGCATGTCCTCCAATATCTGAACTATACGCTCCGACTGGCCACCAGCATGAGAGTGAAATGCGGTGTTGAGATCTATCTGGGTGCCCATCTCACTATGCAATGCTCTCCAGAAATGCGAGGTGAACTGAAGACCTCGATCTGATATAATGGACACCGGCACACCGTGCAACCGGACTATCTCCCGAATGTTGATCTGGGCTGACCTCTCAGAAGTATAAGTAGTAGCCACTGGAATAAAGTGCGCCGATTTGGTCAATCTATCCACAATGACCCAAACCGCGTGAACCTTCCGCAAAGTCCGAGGCAACCCAACCACGAAGTCCATAGTGATGCGCTCCCATTTCCACTCAGGAATGGGCATCTGCTGAAGTAGGCCTCCTGGCCTTTGGTGCTCATACTTTACCTGTTGGCAATTAAGACACCTAGTCACATACTCCACAATGTCTCTCTTCATCCGCCTCCACCAAAAATGTTGCTTCAAATCACGATACATCTTCGTAGCACCAGGATGAACAGAATACCGAGAATTGTGTGCCTCCTCTAGAATCTTCTCCCTCAGGCCATCAATGTTAGGAACACATAGATGGCCCTGAAGTCTCAGAACACCATCCTCTCCAATAGTAAACTCCTTGGCACCACCCTGTACCACTGTTTCCGAAGCTCTGCTAAGTATGGATCATCGAACTGCCGGGCCTTAATCTCCCCCAATAACGAAGACTAAGCAACCACATGTGCTAAAACTCGGCGAGTCTCTGAAAGGTCTAATATCACAAGGTGATTAGCCAAGTAATGAATGTACAAGGCTAGAGGTCTCTCCTCCGTAGCAATATACGCCAAACTACCCATACTCTCCGCCTTCCTTCTCAAGGCATCTGCTACCACATTTGCCTTGCCCGGATGATAAAGAATGGTGATATCATAATCCTTCAACAACTCGAGCCATCTGGCGCTGCCTCAAATTAAGATCTCTCTACTTGAACAAGTGTTGCAAGCTGCGGTGGTTTGTATAAACCTCACAAGACACCCCATACAAGTAGTGCCTCCAAATCTTAAGAGCATGAACAATCGCCGCCAACTCTAAATCGTGCACAGGGTAATTCTTATCATGAACCTTTAGTTGGCACGAAGCATAAGCAATAACTCTCCCCTCCTACATCAACACACATCCCAAGCCAACGCGTGAAGCGTCGCAATACACTGTATACATCCCTGAACCGAAAGGCAATACTAGAACTGGTGCTGAGGTCAATGCTGCCTTGAGCTTCTGAAAGCTCACCTCACTCTCATTAGACCATCGAAACAGGGCATTCTTCTGAGTCAATCTGGTCAATGGAGTTGCAATAGAAGAGAACCCATCCACAAATCGACGATAATATCCTGCTAGGCCCAAAAAGCTCCTGATCTCTATAGCTGAAGTAGGACGCGACCAACTTTGAACTGCCTCGATCTTCTAAGGATCAACCTTGATACCCTCTCCGAATACTACATGCCCCAGGAATGCTACAGAATCCAAGCAGAACTCACACTTGGAGAACTTAGCATTTAGCTTCTGTTCCCGCAAGGTCTGGGGCACAACTCTCAAATGCTGCTCGTGCTCCCTCAGGCTACGTGAGTAAATCAATATGTCATCAATAAATACAATAACAAAGGAATCAATATACGACCTGAACCCCCTATTCATCAAGTGCATGAATGCTGCTGGTGTATACCTAGACAACCATAAGTCACACAACCAACCCTTAACCATCTTTACTTCTCATTGTTGTGTTCGTTTCAGCCATGAACACCACCTGGTTTCATAAGTGCATAGAGAATTGGCCTTGCAAAATTCTCCTTGAAGCGGCTAACACTTCACACTTACATAGGTGATTCCTAAATATGTCATCCCATAGATACACTATTTGATATACCCCGTATCAAATTTAGAAATCATTAAAAAGCCTTAATGCTTTACCCTTGGTACTGAACATTGTCTCATCACGAGAATGGACCAAAAGTTTAGTTGACAATGTTGAACCGTCATTAATGACTTTGTTTGATCTCCTTGAACCTAGATCTTGGGATCTCCAGTCTTCTAGGAAGAGTTACTGCCACTATGACTTGTTCTCGGCCATAGTCCCATTCCCCTTGATAATTCCTCAACCACCTCTCTAGTTAGGCCTTCTGTACGTGGATCCGACACATTATTACTTGACTTTACATAATCAATCGTGATAATTCCTCTAGAGAGTAATTGCCTAACAATTTTATGTCTTCGTCGTATATGACGAGATTTACCGTTATACATAATGCTCCCAGCCCTTCCAATTGCCGCTTGACTATCACAATGTATGCATATTGGTGCCAACGGTTTGGGCCAAAATGGAATGTCTTCCAAGAAATTTCGGAGCCATTCAGCTTCTTCACCGGCTTTATCTAAGGCTATGAACTCAACCTCCATTGTAGAGCGGACAATACAAGTTTGTTTGGATGACTTCGAAGATATCGCTCCTCCACCAATGGTGAATACATATCCACTTGTGGACTTGGAATTATTTGATCCGGTGATCCAATTTGCATCACAGTATCCCTTAATGACCGCATGATATTTACTGTAGTGCAAAGCAAAGTCCTGGGTATGTACTAAATACCTCAAAACTCGTTTCATTTCCATCCAATGAGATTGACCTGGATTTCTCGTATATCGACTCAATTTACTTATAGCACAAGCTATATCTGGTCATGTACAATTCATGATGTACATTAAGCATCCCAACACACGAGCATAATCGAATTATGATATGCTTTGGACTTTGTTCTTTGCTAATGCAAGACTCACGTTAATCAGAGTCATTGCAACTTTAAAGCCCAAGTGCTTGAAGTTTTCAAGTACTATCTTAATATAATGAGACTGTGACAATGCCAGACCTTGAGAAGTCTTATGGATCTTAATTTCCAGAATTAAATCAGCAACTCCTAAGTCTTTCATATCAAACTTGCCAGTTAGCATACACTTAGTCGCATTTATGTTGGCAATGTCATTACTCATTATCAACATATCATCCACATATAAGCAAACAATGACTATGTGATTTGGAACATTTTTAATGTATACACATTTATCACATTCATTTATTTTAAAACCGTTTGACAACATTATTTGGTCAAATTTCGCATGCCATTGTTTGGGTGCTTGTTTGAATCTGTAAAGGAACTTAACAAGTCTACATACCTTCTTTTCTTTACCTGGAACCACAAACCCTTTAGTTTTTTCCATGTATATTTCTTCCTCTAACTCTCTATTTAAGAAGGCCGTCTTAACATCCATTTGATGAATTTCAAGACCATAAACTGCAGCTAATGCTACTAACGTTCGTATGGACGTAATTCTTGTAACTGGAGAGTATGTATCGAAATAGTCAAGACCTTCTCGTTGTCTATACACTTTGACCACAAGTCTTGCCTTATAGTTGTCAATAGTGCCATCATCTTTCATTTTCCTCTTAAAGATCCATTTATAACCCAACGGTTTATTTCCAGGAGAAAGATCAACCAATTCCTACGTATGGTTGTTCAATATGGATTCTATTTCACTATTGACTGCCTCTTTCCAAAACAATGATTCCGAAGAAGACATAGCTTCTTTAAATGTTTGAGGCTCATTCTCCAATAAGAAAGTCGCAAAAATCTGGTCCAAATAAAGTAGACGTTCTTTGACGTTTACTACGTTTTGGATCCTCCTGATTAAATGTACTTCCTATTTTTTCTTCCCGAGGTCGTTTAGATCATTCACCAATCGACTCACATTCCTTTTTATATGGATATATATTTTCAAAGAACTCAGCATTATTTGATTCTATAACCGTATTATTATGAATGTCAGGATTTTATGATTTATGAACCAGAAATCGATATGCTTTACTATTGGTAGCATATCCTATGAAAACACAATCAACGATTTTCGGTCCTATTTTTGACCTTTTGGGTTTAGGAACTTACACTTTTGCCATAAACCCCCACACTTTAAAATAATTCAAGTTGGGCTTCCTTCCTTTCCATTTTTCATATGGAATGGATTGCGTTTTGCTATGGGGTACTCGATTTAATATTCGGTTAGCCGTAAGAACGACTTCCCTCCACAAGTTCTGTGGCAAACCAAAACTTATCAACACTGTGTTCATCATCTCCTTTAATGAAGAATTCTTTATTTCCGCAATCCCATTAGATTGGGGCGTGTAAGGGGCCGTTGTTTGATGAATAATTCCATATTCTAAACATGTTTCTTCAAAAGGAGATTCATATTCACCACCCCTATCACTTCTTATCATTTTTATTTTCTTGTTAAGTTATGTTTCAACTTCATTTTTGTATTGCTTGAATGTGGCTATTGCTTCATCTTTACTATTAAGTAAGTAAACATAGCAATATCGAGTACTATCGTCAATAAAGTTATGAAACACTTCTTTCCACCGCGAGATGGTATTGACTTCATGTCACAAATATCTGTGTGAATTAAGTCTAAAGGATTTGAATTCCTTTCAACTGACTTATAAGGATGTTTAATATACTTAGATTCCACACATATTTGATATTTTGATTTGTTGCATTCAAACATAGGAAATACTTCCAAGTTAATTATTTCCGCAAGGTTTTATAATTGACATGACCCAAACGTATATGCCATAATTCATTTGACTCAAGTAAGTAAGACGAAGCTGAAATTTTATTATTATTTTCAACAACCATTACATTCAGCTTGAAAAGGCCCTCGGTGAGATAACCTTTTTCCTACAAACATCTCGTTCTTACTTATTACAACCTTGTCGGATACAAATACATATTTAAAACCATTCTTAACAAGAAGTCCAACAAAGTCTAAATTCTTCCTAATCTTGGGAACATGAAGGACGTTGTTCAAAGTCACAACTTTGCCGGAAGTCATTTTGAGAAATATCACCCACATCCTTCAACCTTGGCCTTTGCAGCATTTCCCATAGAAAGCGTCTCTTCAGGTCCAACAGGAGCATAAGTAGCAAGAGGTTCTCTAACAGCACAAACATGACGAGTGGCTCCAGAATCAATCCATCACTCTTTAGGATTTTCCACCAAGTTGCATTCGGAAAGCATGGAAAACAAGTCATCAACATCATCATTCTTTTGAACCATGTTTTCTTGAACCTTCTTCTTGTCTTTCTTCGGAGCACGACACTCCGTTGATTTGTGTTCGGATTTTCCACAGTTGTAGGAATTTCCACTGAACCGCTTCTTGCTTGAGTTATTTTTCGGTCCAGAAGCCTTCTTCCTCTTTTTGTTATCTTCAACAATATTTGCTCTCATTATTATTGAGTTTCCACGGCCTCTCTTGTCAGCAACTTTATTGTCCTCTTCGATTCTCAACCGAACAATGAGATCTTCAAGGGACATCTCCTTGCGTTTGTGTTTCAAATAATTTTTGAAGTCCTTCCACAACAGAGGCAACTTCTCAATCATCGCTGCTACTTGGAATGCTTCATTGATGACAAGACCTTCAATGAAAATTCTGTTAGTAAACATAATAAAATTAATACTACCAACATTAGTATTAATTCTACTNACTGCTACTTGTAATGCTTCATTGATGACAAGACCTTCAATGAAAATTCTGTTAGTAAACATAATAAAATTAATACCACCAACATTAGTATTAATTCTACTTATACCTTCAGCAAGGAGATCGTGAATAATCACTTGCAATTCCTGAACTTGGGTAATAACATACTTGTTATCTACCATTTTGTAGTCCAAAAAATTTGCGGCAACGAACTTCTTCAACCCGACATCTTCAGTTTTGTATTTCTTTTCAAGAACAATCCACAGTTCTTTTGACGTCTCTACGTCACTATAGACGTTATACAATGCGTCCTCCAGTCCGCTAAGAATATAATTCTTGCACAGAAAATCAGAGTGCTTCCACGCCTCAATCACGAGAAAGCGTTCATTCTCTGGAATTTCATCGGACAACACAGGAACATCTTCCTTGATGAACTTCTGGAGACTTAGAGTAGTCAAGTAGAAGAACATCTTTTGCTGCCAGCGCTTGAAATCAATCCCGAATTTTTTTTCCGGGTTTCTCCGCCAGTGCCAATGCTGCCGGTGTTGTTCGGCTCGTTGAGGCATTGGAAGTTACCATCGGGACAACTTGGTTTCCTTTGTCATTCATCATTTTTGTAAAATAATGACACAAACATTAAAATCACGTAGATTTTAATCTCCAATAGAGTAGAAAACCATAAAGGTTTTACTCTCCAGAAACAATGAGTATAACACAAATACAGAAAATATATTAAATTCCTTAAGCTTGTTAGTAAACTGTATTTGTAAAATAATTCTGGAGATAATAAAATAATATTCAAACAGAAATGTAAACGAAATAAAAACCAATTTGAGCCCACTGAATTCACAGTGTTTCCTTAAGGAATTTAATCTCGTCCTAGTACCCAAGGTTATGGATTATTTCCTCCCAGGATCGAACGAATTGCACATTGGTGTAGTGGTACTTCAAACCCAAGTGTATTAGCGAACACAAAGTTCAGTAGCAAATCACACTTACTGTTGCTTTCTTTGAAGTTAAAAATATGCAGAAGAAAGGAGGAGAAATCAGAAATTCGTATGGAAAATCTGAGAAAATGGACTTGTATTTATAGTCAAAGTTGGGCTGAAATCTGAAGAGGTGCAACTATTTAGAATGGCTGTTTTTGCAAAACGGCCATAACATCAATGGCTATTTACTCAATAATAAAGAGGGAAAATTGAAGAGGGTAGTTAATTTTCTGTTACAAAAATAGAAAACTGAAAATTGGCTAACTGCCGAAGCCGAAGCCGAAGTCGAGCCAAGCCGAGCGAGCGAGCGACGACGACGACGACCCATCAAAAACCTTTTTCTCAACTCTTTATGAGCGATAAGAAGAGCAGTTATTTATATACCCATCAAAAACCTTTTCCTCTTCCCATATGGGACAATCAAGGAGGGAAAATCAAATATTACTCAAATGTTCCATTTTCCCTTCCATTTCCCATTCACCCTATTTTAAGTATTAATAGCTTAAAAACCCAACAATCTCTACTATAGAAACTAACAATGATAACTAGAGATAGGTTTCGGGTAGGCATGTATTGATTCTTCATTCTTATATAGGTATGCATAAACTCAGTTTGATTGGCCCGTTATGTTCCGACTTTTGATATGCAGTTGTTGTCAATTCTTCTTGGAATAGGCCTGAAATTGTTTAAAAAGTGGGTATAAGTTAATTTTCTTTAAAAAATAGTTATAGGTTAAATAGGGGCGACCAAATAGAACGCCCAATGCAATTTTTACTAATAGAATTGCTCGGGATGATTTTCCGTATCTATGTACCATGAGATATAGATTCTTTACAAGCTATTTGCCTCCATAATGGAGAGTACTAGCTACTGATCCAGCTTTTATAGTCAATTGGTTGTGGTATGTAACGACCCGACCGGTCGTTTTGAGCTCTAGCGCGTCGTTCAGCGGTTTGAAGTCCTGAGCATCTCCATTTCAGGTATTATGACTTGTAGGTGTGGTCAGAATTGAACTTCGCAAAGTTTAGAGTTGATTTGGAAAGAAAATTCTCATTTCAGAAGCCTTAAGTTGGAGAAATAGACTAAGCTTGGAATTTTGAGTACCCGACCTCAGAATCAGGATTTGAAGATTCCTGCAGGTTCGTATGATGATTTCGGACTTGGGCGTATGTCCGAATCGGGGTTTGGATAACCCGGGAGTGTTTCGGCGTATATTATGGAAGGTAGCATTTTAGAAGAATTTCATAAATTTGGGCTGTAAGGCATTTCAGAGTTATTGATGTCCATTTGGGATTCTTAGCCTGGGAATATCTTCGTGTGGTGATTCCGGAGTTGGGAGCGCGATCGGAAGTGAATTCGAATGCCCGTAGGTCATTTTGAAGTCATTTGGCTAAAGATAGAAATTTGAAGATTTTTGAGAGATCCGCCGGAAGTGAAAATTTTGATATCGGGATCAAAATGCGATTTCGGAAGTTAGAGCAGGTCCGTAATGTCAAATATGACTTGTGTGCAAAATTTGAGGTCAATCAGACGTGAATTGATAGGTTTCGACATCGGATGTGGAGGTTTGAAATTTCAAAGTTCATAAAGTTTGAGTTTGAGTGCGATTCGTGATTTGGGCATTAATTGACGTGATTTGAGGCCTCGAGCTAGTCCGTGGGATGTTATGGGATTGAGTCGTGTGATTTTGACGGGGTCCCGGGGGCCTCGGGTGTGTTTCAGAGCAATTTCGGACCTTTTTTCTCTGTTTTGTTGTTGCTGTCTTCTGGTGTATCTGGTGTGCTATGTGATCGCGGTCCCTTGTGTGCGATCACATAGAAGGAAATTTGAGGGCTGCTTGTTTGGCTTGTGTCGCGGAGACGGGAGTGCGAACGCGGTGGCTTGGGTTGTGATCTCTACGCGAATGCGGGGTCAGATGTGCGAACGCGTAGAGGAAAGGGGAGCTGGGGGCTTGGGGGCCCTTTGGCCTATGTGAACGCGGGGAGGGGACTGCGAACGCGTAGTGTTGGATCGAGGAAGCTATGCGAACGCGTTCAGGGGTATGCGAACGCAGAGAGTAAATTGGGGCCTGGGCAGATTAATTTATATGCGAAATGTTGGCCATTTCTTTCATTTGTATCATTGATGTGGGCGATTTTGAAGAGCTTCAATAGGGGTTTTCCATCAAGCATCACTAGGTAAGTAATTTATTCATGTTTTTAAAGTTAAATACAAGTATATGCACGGAATTAGACATGGAAATTGGTAGGAAATTAGGAAATCTTAAAGAAACCTAGAAATTTGTTATTGGATTTTAACCACGAATTTGAGCATGGAATTTAGAGTAAATTATATATTTGAACTAGTAAAGCTATGGGTAGAATTTATCTTCGAGAAATTTCGGATTCCAGGCACGTGGGCCCGAGGGCATTTTGGTCATTTCACTAAGCGAAGTTGGGAAATTATATAATTTGGAATTGTTGCAAATATTAGAGTACATTTTCATTGGTTTGTCGTTGTTTGGATAGTTTCGGAACGTTGTGCAACGATTTGAGTCATCGGAAGGACTTGGAGGCCGGTTATGGAATTTCGGAGCGAGGTAAGTCTCCTTTCTAACTTTGTGAGGGGGAATTGTCTCCCTAGGTGAACTAATTAAGTATGTGTTACTATCTGCAGGGACTATGTACGCACGAGGTGACGGGAGTCCGTGCCTAGCTACTATTATGCCATGTCCGGGTAGCCTAGGACCCACTAGCATGCCTTACATGTTATACCTGTGATCTTTTCTGTAACATTAGACTGCTAATATAATCGAAATTTTTATTGAATGACTAAGGAAGACTAGACTTTATTTTCTTAATCATCTAAAAAGAGAATTGATTTCCCTCTCGGGCAATTGTATTTCCGTATAAGGTTATATTATTAAACAGTATAAAAACTTGGCAATGAATTTCGGGAAAGGATTTAAATACTATTTCGTGGTTTTTAAAAGAGAAATCTGTCATTTACTTGAGTATTTGTTTTCCCGACGTAATCGGGGTGGATTGTTGATTGTGCATGACTGCATGTGACCGCTTCTCAATTTACATTCCGTAAGCAGAGTGTTATTTCCCCCACTCTCATGGGAGCAGGCCGTACGCCACGGCGGATTGAAAGATGCACTTATGGTTCGGGCCGTTTGAACCTCGGCAGTGCATAGATATGATTATTTTATTGAAAGATGCACTTGTGGTTCGGGTCGTTCGACCCTCGGCAGTGCATAGACATGATTATTTTATTTGAAAGGTGCACTTATGGTACGGGCCGTTCGATCCTCGGTAGTGCACAAAGATGATTATTATGATGGCTCGCCGGTTGTCCTTATCCCGTATGCGCATGCTAAATTGTTACATGTTTTTTTCATGGATTTTGAAGTGATAAGATATTTGGGGGAAAATAAAGAACTAATTGTTTATTTAAGACATTTGGAGGAAAATGAGGAAGTAGTAACTGTTTATTTACTTTCAATATTTACTTGGATTTTAGTGCCTTATATATTTGCTGCTTTACTACCTTAACATGCCTACCGTGTTTATCATATGTTGTTAAATTAAGTTGTTGGACCTTAGTAAGTGTCTAATTCGACCTCTCGCCACTACCTCTCTGAGGTTATGCGGGCGACTTACTGAGTACACGTTGTTTTTATACTCATGCTACACTTGCTGTGCATTTTTATTGCACAGGTACTTTCATAGTGACATGGCTGGTTTGGAGACTTAAGCGAGCTGCACCATCCGGAGGCGATCCGCAGCTGACAGAGTCTCCCTCATACTGTATTTATTTTCATTTAAAATTCCTTGTCCAATTTGTATTTCGGACTAGCTTTGTGCTGATTGTATAAATTCTTAGAAAATTACTCACGTATTTGTGACACCGGGTTCTGGGATGTGTTGGGATATATTTTCTAAAATGGAATATTCAAACCATTATTTTACTTAACAGATTTTATTTAGTTAATATGTAATTAAGTGAAAGGAAATGATTTTTCATAAATGTTAAAACATGAAATTATTTCGACTATTTAATGATTGGTTTGCCTGACGGTGGTGTCCGACGCCATCACGACCTTTGTAGATTTTGGGTCATGACAACATGGTATCAGAGCGCTAGGTTCCCTTAGGTCTCACGAGTCGCGAGCAAGTCTAGTAGAGTCTTGCGGATCGGTACGGAGACGTCTGTACTTATCTTCGAGAGGCTACAGGGCTGTTAGGAGTACTTCTGATGTTTTAAACTTCAATACCACACAAGAAGATAGGTTACTTTGTGTGGTACCCAATTTTCGAGTGCTGTCTCAGTAGAAGAACCTGATTCTTCTTGGTGTTCCTCCTCCTACTGTTGCGGAATAATAAAAAGCAGTAAAGTAAAAACACAAAGATTTTTACGTGGAAAACACCTGGCTTAAAGGGTGAAAAAACCACGACTTACTCCTCATTAGGATTTGCTCAAACTCTTCATTAAAAACTCTGAGCCAAACGGACTTACAAAATAAACTCTTTTGTAATCCTAAGACTAACTCTAATTTCCTTGTAGTAACTAGCCCCTAGCTAATTTCTACACACCTCATGTTAACTCTAACTTGAACAATACGTACCTATTACAATTGCTTCTATGAAAGCTGAAAGATACAATATTAAAAACTCCTACTACAATCAACTAGACTCAATAAGCAATCAGATGAAACTGGTTTTCTAGTTGAACTGTAGCCTTTGTATCGCATAATGATTCTGCTAGCAAATAACTCTGGAAATTCTTGCTTTCAGACTTTGATTCACTTCAGCTTTTTTGCGTTTTGAATTCCAGCAGAAATACATCAAGTATTTATAGAGTCAGTCGTTGAGCTTGTCTTCCAATTCTAGTCCAACTCTACCTGGGTGAACAAATTCGAACCAAACTCAACTTCCTTTCTTTTGTTACTTTCCTTGCTGAATTCGACTTCAATTAATCAAATCATTTTGAAACCTTTTTGCATTAGGAGACAATCTCTTGGTTCATTGATACTTCATATTCATAAACATCTCCTAAGCATATACATTTTATGTGCCAGCTATTTAGTTCAAGATATATGCTCCGATGGACCTGGTTCAACTGGTCAGTCGTTTGTCAATCTTCAAAACTTTGTAGTGACATGGGTCAACAAATTCCCCCTTTTTGATTATGAAAAACTCTGTGCTTAATCCTGTATACACTTCAAACACCTTTGTATGATTTTAAGTATTAATCATAGAGAATCCAGGTTCATTAGGTTATAAATATCACTTTTTAAAAAACATTTTGAAAAGTTCAGCAAGTTCGGCACATATTTTCCCCCTTTTGGCATCATCGAAAAGTTTGAAAAATGAGATACTTACCAGTTTTATTAATTATTACTCATGGCCATTGAGGTAACTGCAGGTGCAAAGCATGATTAATCAACCCAAGAAACCAATAAATGTTAGCTAACTCAGAAATTGAGACAAGTCAATAACTAAAAGCAAAATTCATTGATAAGTAACGATAATCAACCACCATACAGAAAAACAAAAACAAACCAAACATGAGCAAAAAAAAAAAGAAAAAGAGTAAAAGGAACTGAAACTGATAACTGGTCTTAAGATGGGTTATGGAAGCTCTGAGAAGCCTAAGGATGGGAAGGTGCAATGGAGGTTGTGGACTTGGATTGTAGGAGAGACAACATCTGCTGAAGAACACCCTCGTTCTTTTCTTTCTCCTTTGCTAATTCAGCTCTAAGAGCATCCCGCTCTTCGTCAACCTCAATCACACGAGACTTCAAACAAAGGATCTCAATATCCTTAATCTCGTTTTCCTGCACTAAAGTTCTAACTTTGCTGTTGACTGGTTGCTTCCTAAATAAACCAGGTTCATCCACAGGAACATTGATATTGTAGTCACATGTAAGCAAAGTTTCCTTCCCAAAATAATCTTTGGCAGTAGCCATCTCAGACTTCTTTACTGAAACCCCAAAATGTGCAAGAACTGCTGTCAGAATGAAGCCATAAGGAATTGCGTGTGCTTTGGTACCGTTAACCACTCTGTCAAAGAGTTGGATGATGAAAGTCAGCCAATTTATTTGCTTTCCCTTGTACAAGCATTCCATCAAAGTAATATCCATATAATTTGCCATGTGCCTTCTTTCTTGTCTAGGCAGTAGGAACTTGATGACGAACTCAAAGAGTAGATTGTGCTCGGGATTCACTCACTCTTGTAAACCGGCCTGGGTTCAATCTCCTTCTCACTATCACTAAAGAACCTGGTGATGTTGATTGCTGAGGCCATCCCATCTAGACAAGGCCATCTCTGCCTTGTGTAGTCCTCATAACCCTCAGCTGTATGTTAAGAATAACACCCAGTTCTTTAACATCAAAGGAAACTTCAATTCCTTTGACCATAGAAGTGGCCCTGCCTTCCTTGACACTGGCATTCCCCATAAACTCTACCAACTCAGCTCTTGCCAGCCTGCCTTCCATGCGAAGGACCAGGTCCTTCCAGTCTTGCACCTCCAGAGTTTCCATCAGATATTGCATTCCAGGCTCCTCTAAATCCTTCACCAGCTTACCTTTTAGTATTTTTATTTTTCCAAACATGGTAACTCTGTCAGTCACCACTCCAATTTCCTTCTCCTTCTCTCCACTCCAGTCTGCATCATCATCATAAACAACTTTCACTCTCTTTGGCTTGGTCCTGGTCTTCTTAACAGATCTTGTTGGTGCGACAGACATCCTAGCTGGATTCTTTGAAGAAGCCTTAGCCTTTGTGGGTTTTGGTGTCTCAGCCATGCCTGGAGGAGGTTGCTCCTCCTGTTGGACCAGGTCCAACCCAGTTTCTTCAATCTCAATAGCCTCAACAGGTTCTCCAACTTTTGCTTTTCCTTTTGCTTCCCTCTTCTTCTTGCTCTCCTTCAGAGCCTTTTTCTAATTTCTCTTCTTCTTCTTCTCTCACAGTGCTACGAGTAGCTCTATCTTTTGGAGCAGAAACATCGGCAACTTCAGAAATTTTTCTTTTCTTTGAAGGAACTGGGTGAGTTGCCTTCTTGGGTTTCTGACTCCTTCTTCTCTTGGGGTTATAAGACTCCCCCATTTTCTTCAACCTTTCAGCCAATATTTCTTCCCCCGATAAACCAGGTTCATCAGTTCCTTTCTTCAGACTTGCAAGACCTGCTACAGCCTCCTCAACTATGCTTCCCCCTAAATCAGTGACATTTTGTCCCATAGTTTCAAGAATGGGACCACAGATAACCAGCGTGGTACCATCCTCCCTAGATCCCCTCACACCTTCTTCGCCCTTTCTCTCAAGAATTCTTTCTTTTCTCCCACCCTTCTTCCTTCCAGGTATTTCAACATCAATGACATACCCAATCAACACAAATCTTTTATCAGCAGAAGTAAGTTCAGAATCGATTTCAAGATTACCTTTTTCAGAACTGGTTGAACTAGGTGCTTCTTCCTTATTAGCTGATTTAAAGAATTCACTGGATGAATCCAACTTAGTAACTTTGTCTGCTTTAATAAGATATTCCAAGAATTTTTCCCTAGCCCTAGAAGTAACAGATTTCCGGGCAAGAACTTTAACATGACGATTCTTGGGGGCAGGAGTAGGGTTTGGAGTGGGTTCAAGAATGGGTGTATTTTCAGGGGATGATGGAATTTCTGGTGATTTAGGGATGTAAACGGATGGAGAATTGGAGATAGATTCAGAATGTCCTCCATTGTAATCACGATTAGGTGAGGAATTAGACGAAGAAGCTGGTGGAGGTGAAGACATTTTTATGCTTTGCTAAGAGGAAAGGACGAGTTGCAAGTTTTGGGTTGTGTAGTATGAGTTAAACTTGGTTTGAGGGTAGCTTTATGAAGAGAGGAGTAATGATTGCCTTTTATAAGATATGGCCATTAATTTTACAACGGATAAAAATTTATTCAAGTGGAAGTCTAATAGTTGTAGGAGTGTCATTGATTTGACGGTTGAGAGTTCCCTATTTCTAGGCTAATTGAGTGTTGATGTGACTCCTTGGAACGGGTTCATTTATGGATTAGTACAAAGACTTAGGAATGAACCAATTATAGATAGACTCCTGCTCATGTGTGACTGTAATTGAATTACTATATGGAGAAGAGTACGTACCTTGTCAGTCAGATGAATCAGCATAGATGAACCAGGTTCATCCTGTTAGAAATCTTTAAATTGCCTCAATTTACAAAGATAGATAAACATTATTAGTATCCAGGGAATTATTATATCCAGGGAATCATATTAATACATGGCACAAGGGTATGGCAATAAAGACATGATGCTGAGCAATTATTAATCTGATTAAGCACCTAATTAAAATTTTCTAGCCAAAAAAAAATTCATTTATATAATTTTTTTTTTCAATCAGGTGATCCTAATCATCCCTAATTCCAGCCTGTTTCTCTCAAAATGCTCCCTACTAAGTGCTTTAGTGAATATATCAGCAATTTGATGATCAGTAGCACAAAATTCGATTGAGATCATTCCTTTTTCATAGTTATCCCTTA